>VUJU01001268.1:0-62649 GCA_009835225.1 Aphis craccivora | reverse complement strand
GACTCAATTCGAATAACCTAACAATATTGGTCGGACTCAACTCCGATAACCCAAAAATATTTGCGGGACTCAATTCAATATTTGGGACTCAATTCAACGTCAGCCTATATATTATTTTATATTCCTGGTAGGTATATGTATATTTTTTTTATTTTTTTTTACATTTATAACATATAGGTCTGGTTAAACTAATTATATAATAAAAAATGAACATAACATTCAGTACCTACATTCTTAGACTAACATGTTTCTAAAATATATATTTCTATTTATTATCGAAAATACCGGATTCATAAAATAAATAATAATTTGACAAGCATACTATACTATAAGCTAGAATATTACCTTAAACTTTAATTCCGGTTCAATCGTGTAATAGGCGCAACTAGACTATAACTATAGGTGCATTATTACCTTCTAAACATGTTCATAACCTCAGAAAAAAATCTCAAACTTATATTAAAAACAAAGTCATTAGATTATTTTATTCTAATATATTATAAAAAATGTTATATTTTATGTTTTAATAAGTTTAATTTTGACACAATTCAGAATATAAATTTTATACAAAATCTATTTTTTAGATATAATTCTCCTAACCTAACCTTCTGTACATATTCCAAATACCGTAAGGCGTAAATACATTACAACATACTAATAAATAATAATTATTGTTATTATATTTTAATTCATATGATTAGAATATTATGTATTTTTTCATGTGAACATTTAGACCATTTAAAGTTAAAATATGAAACATTCTCAGGACTCAGTCAACTGGCCGG
Source organism: Aphis craccivora (assembly GCA_009835225.1). NCBI lineage: Eukaryota > Metazoa > Arthropoda > Insecta > Hemiptera > Aphididae > Aphis > Aphis craccivora. The sequence continues at coordinate 61,864 of VUJU01001268.1, read as the reverse complement.
CGGTACAGTTACCATGAGCGGATACAACCATCAGAATTCGTCACTCAGCTCCGTGCCGATTACGACGATGGCTACCAACGCTCAGAACATGTATCAAGCGCATTATGGTCTCAATTCACTAGGCAAGTAAATATATGCAAGTTAAATTGTTTTTTTTTTTTTTGCATAACATTTAATAATTATATCTATATTATTTTCATAAATATTTCTTAAAGTTTTCAAAGGTAAAAGTAGTTTCTACCAATGAATTTCTTATCATATAAACAACCAAAAATGTATAGGTAACCTTAATCCACTCCTCCGACAAAAAAATAGTTTTTTGTGTATGTGCTTGTTTATAATAATATAATATCTAAAAGAAAGAAAAAATCTGAACATCATACACGATATGCCTAATTATATAGTACCGCCTATATACACAACATCACAAACTATGTTCTTTTCATTCATTAAATACGTATAATACCATTACACAGATGTTCTTCATTATTCTTGTACTTTATTAGGTTTACAATCAAGAGATATTTTTATTTCATTACTTAGATTATCAGATTATAGCTTTTACAATTTTTTTAAAATTAAAAATTAGATTAAAATTGTCTTACATATCTTCTACAATATTATTAAGTTTTTTTTTTTTTTGTATAATAAATAGTAACTAATATAAATATAAATAACTTGTGTCTAGTAATAAATCATAAGATTTTATGACACGTTTCTGCATTAAAACTACCTAGCTTAAACAGTGAAACAAGAACCACCTGGGGTAAAACAGGACGACGCCCTGCCAAATAGTCTTTATATAATACATTTAAGGACCTTGCTAGTAGAACAATCTTGATTTGAGGATTGTAATCACTTTTGCCCTGTGCTCAAGACTCCTGCTTGTGACACTGAGCTCAGCTATAATCTATGTATATAGTTCAAATCGTAATTAATTTTTTATAATACAAATTTCAAATATTATTACTTAATGCTTAAATTTGAAGTTTCTTAACACAATGAGCATAGTAGTGTATTTAAGCCTACCTCCCCTCCACAGATACGTCCAAGTTGGGAAACTACAGTCCTTTCATTCGTCGTAATAAAAAAAAAACTGAGAATACTTTTTATCAAACTTGGACTCGAAGTTTATTTTTAAGTAAATAATGTTATTGTTTTAAATGAATTTGTAAATAATAAAACAATTGAATTATCATTATTTTAGACTTTTTTAGTACCAGTATTCAATAATTTAATTTCTGTGTTTAAACAGACTTCAGCCTCTTATAAGCCTTTGTAATATACACGACTGTCATTGGAACATAAGAAATCGCTTATTTAACACTAACATATAGCACTATATAGTGTTAAATGTTGTTATTTGTTATATCACAATTCATTCGTAAATTATAATAATATGCACAATGTGATAATATTTTTATGTAATTATACATAATATGTACACTAGCCACTAGGTATATATATATTAATACGTAGGTACATTATACTTATATATTCGCTGGGTATAGAATCCAACTATAGAATTTTCATTCTAGCCATTATGTGTCATATCAAACGAATAATACATAAACCTTTCAATCACATTTTACAATTATATTTTGTTTATATATTTACTAGTGGTGATTTTAAAGGAGTAAGGTTCCAGGTAGTCTGTACCCCCCCCCCCACTCTCCCATAGGTCCCGAGTTTAGGCTGTTTTATATTATTCACCTGAACGTTCGGATTTTGACTAGCTGTAACGATTTTTATAAGTGGATATACGTTTATACACAAATCTGGTGATTATATATTTTTATAGATAATATAGAACGACCCCCCCGCCCCCAAAAAAAAAATTTAAAAATCGCCACTGGTGAAATATACTATTTATAATTTTGATACTTTATATAAAATAAAAAAGTTGTTTACTACCTATATAAAAACACTATAAACCAGGGGTCGCCAAACGGTCAATTGCGGATAGTTTCAAAGTTGATCATGTTAGAATTTATTTTATGTGTAAATTATACGCTTTATGCAAGTATATTTCGTTAGTAATTATAGTTATTCAATAATAAAAAAAATGTTCTATGGAAGTCGATCCTCAAAGGTGAAGAATATTTTTTGACGATCGTGACCAAAAAAAGTTTGGCCACCCCACCTGTAAACTATTTATATTTAATTATTTAATGCATTTAAAAGTTGAGATATACATGCCTACATGGCAATACACGTCGTACTAATGAAAAACATAAATAATTTACTATATAGATATATAGATAATAAGTTATCAGTCGTTCAGCCAAAATAAAACAAGATATAGGTAGTATATTTTAGACGATTCCGTAAATATAATCCAATAATTAAAGACATTTATTAAATAAATAACATAAAATAAGATTCTCAAAACTCTACAAGTATGAAATCATATGCATTAAGATCAAAATATGTAAAAATAAATTGTTCTATTAATTCGAGAATAAGTCGAATCATAGACAATTTGACAACCAATCAATTTAGACCAGAGGTCACCAAATGGCGGCCCGCGGATGAATTTTAACTGGCCCGCAGACAAGTAGAGAAAAAGCTGATAATTTAATAAGTAACCTAATCTAATCGGAATATTATAATAAATATTATGTACATCGAATTTGTATGGCCCGCGAGAATTTTCCGAATTCTTAATGTGGCCCACGGAAAGTATTAATTGGTGACCCCTGATTTAGACTAAAGGACAAAAACATGCATATTACATATTCATAGAATATTAGAAATCATAGCCCTATATACATCAATAACATTTGGTGTTTTATTCAAATTATTAAATATCGTTCGTACACTGAGATTATATAAATAATAAATATACTGTAATAACATCATTGACATCTACAGATATTGTTACACCATGCGAGTTTTATGAATAGTCTGTGGCCAGAACACCACTAAATATATAGGAAGGTAATAAAATGTGCATTTTCATTCACTGGATATACCTAAACTTTTATAGGTATATAATATTTTATGTGTACACATAATACTATATTATAACCACTACAACCTACAGACCATCAGACTATATTATAGGTACATAGGTATACTGTTTTTCATACATAAAATATTATACACCTAACCTAACTTCTATACACATTAAATCATCTTTGTATTATGCATTGTGTAGAATATTTTAACACGAAAGTGTGAAAAATAAGTAAATATGGCATTGATATAATACTACTTATACATAGTATTATATCTTTCTCGGCTCGGACACAAATAATTTTTAATACACACATAATTTTTAATTTTAGTATTATTTGTTTTTAGACTAAAATTATTATATACATATTATAACCATGCGTTATTTTTCACGTTAGATGAAAATAATTCTTTGAAAAAAAAAACCTATGTACTATGAATTTAAAAATCTATACTAAAATACATAAATCTGGTTTTGGAGGGCATTTGTTTACATACCTTTACTTGGGAGTCGAGATTTATGACATTACTTAAAACATATTTTACGGCTGTTAGTAATTTACTAAACAAAGCTTCGTTCAGAATCTAAAATAAAATTACCATAATACAATATTTTATTTTTTAAACTTATTATAAATCGATAACAAACATATTATCTGTTTTTAATTAATTTGTATGTTTTAAAATACTATAATATTTAATATCAGTTAGATACCTAATTTATAATTTATTTAATATTCAAAATTTAAAAACACATTTTTATATGACTTATAAGTTATAATAATATTACAAAAGAACATTTATCAACACTTAAAGAAAAATAATATATGCATATGTGTCATGTGAAACAAATAAAAATACTACCTAACAAGTAGGTAACAATCAAATCCTTCATTCAGTTCCATACCTATATATCAGGGGTGACCAAATCGCGTCTCGCGAGCCGCATATGGCGAGCAATATAAACTTTTGCGGCTCGCATCGTATTATATCGTAACAAAAAAATTTTTTAATATGATTTTTATATAAAATTTGACCTTTTTTTACATTTTGGATCTCCCATATTTATTAATAAATTTGGTGGCTCGAGAGTCTCTTCTCGCTGGCCACCCCTGCTGTATATTATGTAATGAAAGATAGATTATAATAAATATACCAATATATCTACATTTCATTTAGCAGTGTGGAAGTTTACAAAATTACATAAATGTATTGTTATTATTACATTGCTTAGAGTACTTCATCCATCACTAAGAATAAAAATCCTTGTTTCGATAGACAAGAGTCTCTAAAATAAAAATATAATAATACAACTGATAAAAATAATAAAAATAAATTAATTACAAAATAAAATATACTTGTTATAGCTTATGCTTATACCATTGATATTATTTATTAAATATTGAATTATTGAACTATCAGGATGAATCATACAAGGACGAAGGTATATATTGTAAATAAAACAAAATAAAGTAATTGCATACGCCACAAAGTTATATATCTATTAAAAAAAACTGCTCGAAGCATTGGTTGATCGTTCGATGCGCCGAACGACCGTAAGTACTGGCGGTTGGTCCGCGTGACTCGCGCACTATAATATTATTCCGATTACCCATACTAAATACGATTAATCGTTATTAATTTATCATCATCATTATCATAATAACCAATATATGAGTAATGATTTTTTTTAGACTAAGTATAAAATATGGATTAATGGTAGAATCAATATTTGTATTAATTATAGGCGATTCAAACAAATGGCGATTTTCCAAAGACCAATTCAAACCCTATCCAGCTGATTCTCAGTTATTTTAAGAATTACTATGATGTGCGTCGTTGTGTTTCGTAAGTAAAATCCAATGGAAGATAAAAAGTTATATTGTTTTTTGTGTTCTAGATAATTTAAATAAAATCTGTTATTAGGTTACTGTCTGTAATAATTTTAAGAGCATTTTTAATAGGTACCTACCTATCAATTTCAAATTATCGAGCAAGTACCAAATGTATAAATGTTGGTACCTATAATACTTGCCACGCTTCAAATTTACATTATATTAATATTAACAAATTATTATTTTTTCACTCAGCTTAATAAAACATATTTTTAAATTGTAATAGTTATTCTGCACTTTGTGTTTCAGATACCATATTTTAGACAGCGGCACGAACAACTCTATACAAATACATACGAGGCGGAGCCAGTTAACTGAACAATTTTTTTCTTCCAAATTATTATAATTAATATTAATTAGTGTTTGGTGATGAGTTCTTAAGATTAAGAATATTTTTAAACTATTTATTAAAAATAATTATTGTAATCTATAGCGGCAATAACGTTCATTCTAACTATATACCTACTCGTATATAAAAATCAAATGTATATCCATCTGTTATGGGTAATTTGAAATAAAAATTTTGATGTAACTATTGTAATCAGTGCTCGGATTATTATATAAGCAATGATACTTCCAACAATTATTGGCAATGTAATACATTAATAACTAGTAAAAATCTATATTATAATAATTATACATAATACATCGGTTATACAGTAATCCCTTGTTATCGGTGGATTCTTAATCATCCGCGATTGAGACGGCGATAAAATTGTAATAATGCGATTCAAAAGAGGAATCTAAGAATTGCTGGTGTTATACAAAGAAGTTCGCAATATCGTAGAAAACAAACATCTATCACAAAGTTTTTCATCCTTTCTAACCTAACCTAACCATGTATGTATGATAGATAATTAATAATTAATTACGTTTAATAAAAAAATAAAAATTAAAAAATAATTGTAAAAATATTAACCTTATTATTGTGATTTTGAATTAAATACATAAATAAATAAAATCTTACCTCCTTTTTTACATTGCTTTATGGTCTCACTATTCGCTAAACTTTGCTGGAACGTAACCCCCGCGGATAACGATGAGGAATTACTGTAAACGCCTACACTATAATACGGAGATAGGTTTTATATCTACCTAATAAATAATAACAAGTAAAAATAGGTAAAACTGCACAAGGTACCTACTGCATTTTAATATTAATATATCAATGGTTACAATACAACATGTCAATATATACCTATATACAGCCTGAGCAATGTATGTTAGATTTGTCTATATAGTATCTACATGACATAGTCAAAATGTATTGACACCGTAATTCTGAGGTTTTTTCCAGGCACTAATACACCACACTAAATATTTTCCAATTACATTATAATAATAAATAAAGAATCTAGTTACCTAAAATACCTTATACCTACTCTTAATTTATAAAATTTAATTTCCATAAAAATAATACCTTATGTTTAATCACGAAACTATTCAAATATCTTCATAAATATAATCTTAAATGTATATCTGGTGCCCCATAAAAAAAAATTAAGTAGGTATAGTCACCAAGTATATAAATACTTATAAAAAAACTACCTACATTACACGAATTTTATTATAATCATAAATTATACTTGGGTACCCCATTTCATTTGTTTATTGGGCGAATTAATTATACTGAATTATAAAAATATATTTATACATTTATTTCTGTAAATTTTCTATTTTCCAATATAATTTGATGAAGATAAATCAATTTACAAAAGGCAATATTTTGTGATTAAACATTTAAAAATCTTATAAAACAATAACTCAATAAAAATCTACATATCTTAACTTATTTAGTGTACTATTTATGTATTATTATCTTTTATATAATATTATAAAGTAATAAATATCATTAATTTGATATAATATTTTACTGACTGGGCACTGGTTACTAGCTCTATATAGAATATAAATACCTACCTGTAATGTTAGTTAATCTATCAAATAACCCGGTTGCGTATTCAGAGGGTTTCTTGGGGGTTAAAAGCTGTTCCCTTTAAGACCAAAAAAAAAAAAGACGTCGACATTTGTAATATTACATTTTATTAACGCTATTTACAAACTTAAAAGTCTGACAACTGACAAAAGTAAACCATTAAATCTGATTAAAGACTTATAATAGGTGAAGTAGAATCCAATGAACTAATATTTTAAGAAAAATTGAGGTATCAAATATTGTTAGGCCAACTCCGATCGAAAAAAAATTCTTAAAATATGTTACGTAAATATGCATAGTGTTGAATGTTAAACACAAAACAAAAATTGATTGGTTCATCGTGTCATAACCATCTATATGGTTAACATTGACATCACTGTATTTAAATTTGGTGCTTATACCAGAAATGTATGAAACTACATACACATTTGAATTTACAAAGTATACGTTTGTATAGCCGTATAATTAATTATTATTTATTAGCGATATTATAGTCGATGTTCTAAAATATAATACCTATCTCTATTTGTGTTGTAAATTTGTAATATTAGATACTAGGTCTAGTATTATAATATTTTATCTAAAGTACATAACTTTAAATTGTAAATGTGTAAAATTGATCGTTTTAACTAAATCTATTGGGTTTTTGAAAAAAAGCACCTCTATACTTTACCGATTATTATTCGTTCAATTCTTGAGGTATCTCTTTTGCCTGAAATTGAATTAGGCAAAAACTACCTTCCAATATAATAAATGTAATTTTTACTTTAAAAATGTAAAACATTTTAAAATAATTATATACAACGTTATACGAGTAGGTCTCATATTTATTTTTATAATTTAATATAATACACATTTTAGTTTTACTTTCAACCTTTTGACAGGTGTTTCAATTTTAAAAACGTGTTATATGTTTAGTGTTTCAAAATATACATATTTGTTTAATTTTTTTTACTTTTGTGAGGTAAAATTATACAACTATACCATTTATATACCTTGGTAAGTAGGTAGTAAATTCCTACCATGTAACTGCATAAATATAAATACCTACCTATAAATTCTAAAAATACTGTATTTTGACTTGTCAAATATATTACATAAATAGTGTACAATATTATAGAATGAATTTTTTTTATTTTGAAAACATACATTAAAATATTCAAAATTATAATTTATAAAAATAATAACTTGCAATATTATTAAGTACATTTTAATTTTAGTTGTTAATACAAAACGTTATTCAAATATCAATATTCAACTCCCAGCCCATTACAATGATGTATGATTTAAATTTTAATATGCTTATACAAAAAAAATTTAACCTATAAAATTTAATTTCCAGGAAGAAAATTGACCGTCTAGTCAACCCCCCTCCCATCCCCAATAAATCATTGAAACTTTAACCCCAGATGCATTTCCAATATTTTTTCTTGTTTATACAAGTTCATTTATAAAAAGGCTTAGGTAGTAATGTTTACAAGACTTAAATAGATCCTACCTATAATACTATAGATGTTAATATAGTTAATCGCTAGGTAGGTACTTATTTATACAGTTACAAAAATTTAATTAAAATTTACATTAAAAACTTATATACCTAATTGATTATTTTATGTCAATCACGTCATCCCTTTTTCATTCATTATCCACCTTTGTTAATAATTTAAGTAAATATATCTATGGTTGATTATAATTTTGGGAAAACTCAAGTTGGGTCCTGAGATATTTAATCGCTTATATTAAACACAGGTTAGATTGGCGATGTTATTTTATTATACACTTATTAGACCTGCAATAATATTTTAATATTGTTAATTATAATTCACTGATACCTAGAAAATTCAAAAGATGCTTTGATTTGCCAATGGAGAATTTACCCAATTAAGTTTTATGAAAGATGTGTCTTTTAATGTATTTCCTAGTATAAACTTTATTATAAAATATAAATAAAACAAACAAGTTAATTAAATTAATATATTAATGTAAATTTTTTGAAAAAAAAATTGGAGACTTCTTAGCCAACTTTTGCATGGGCACTTGGTGTTTCTTGATTGGCGTTAGTCAGCTAAAATGCTAAATTAACCCCATTTACCTAAAATAAATATGTCGGGATGCTGGGACAGTGAGACCCAACTCATGTACTCAATAATAAAATATGTCTAGATCCAATTCATACCGTTTTTGAAACTTAGGATCCAACTTGAAATTATCCATAGACCATAACCTTGGGTATAAGTTTGGAAAGTACAAAATTATTAAAATTATTACCCTTTTGTTTACAATTTGGTATCTACTACCTACACCTACCAATCGATCATTTATCTAAGCAAGATATTTAATTTAACACTCGGGTGTTAAATTATTCTCTCTGACACGGCTAACTGTGTACGTTTAGTGCAGAATCAACCCACCTTACGGCTAAAACGTTACAAATAAAATAATTTAAATTTTCAATCCTTCTAATATTTAATTACATTATAATTTATTATTAATTACCAAATAATATCGATTTTTGTTTTTTATTATAATCTCTATAAGTATGCTGTTATAAACGTGTTACGCACAATTTATTTTATTTAGTATTTAAATTGAGTAATTTATTCTGTATATCTATTAGTAATATGCATACTTAGATACCTACTAAACATAATAATGTTAAGTAAAGTAATGTATTTTATAACATAAAATGACGCCTACCTCTTATCTCTCATGTTTACACTTACCCGAGCGTATCTATAGAACAGGTATCTATAGGATAGGTACATAGGTATGTAATTTAATGTAGGTATCTACATTCTACATATATATTATACCATACGTCCGTACACATTAATATGTTATTAAAATATTATAATACTACACTTTGTAGATATTGTTCAATTCGTCATAGTATACGATTTAATTTATATAATAATAATTCTAAAATAATGTTTTTCATAAATCGTTGCGCTACCTATTTTATATTATTTTATTTGATAATAAAAAATAATATTATTTTATTTGATAATAAATATAATAATCATACCTACTCATTTTATACCTACTTACCTTATATTTTATTTCCATTTATTTTATATTACACATTTACACAGTTATAATTTATAAAAATATTTACAAAAAAATAATAATTTATTTTTTTATAGAGCTATCAACCAACCATAGTTATTACACTAGGTTTATAGTAATAGACAATAGTATATTATAGTATCTAGGTAGATAATTGTATATTTTTATCTACCAACAGTGCTACCATAGTAATTTAAGCTCCAGTTCATTAATAGTTATTAAATATAGATAAAATGATTATAATTACCCAATTATAAATATACATGTACATTTTGTGAAATATTTTATATATTTAAGTTACTTTAATTTAATTTAATTTAGGAAATTTTACTGGGTACAGTTCTAATAACCAGAACATGACCCTGGATTTTGTATATTGTAAATTATATAAAAACCAAAGAAAAATAAATTTTTGTGTATCTTGAACCTTTGTTTTTTATCTATCAGCCATCAAAATAAATCAAATTATTCTTCAAAAATAGCAATAAATAATTCAAATAAATAAACAATATATTTCAATTGAATAGTTAATTTCAATTCAGGAATAGTACAAATAATAAATATTTATTCAACTGATGTTATTGTTTCTATGCTTGTATAATTTCACTTAACTATCTTTACTACAATTACATTAACTTTCTTTTAAAACTAGAACTTAATATACTACCTAAACATTCATTATTCTAAATTTTAGATTACAAGTGAAGCTATGAAATGTATGGATTTTACAAAAATCAAAAATAAATACCGAATACAAATCTTGAATTTGTACGCAAAACTAGTTTTTGATTTTGTTGTGACCCAAAAACATATAAGTAAACACTTGAAATTTTTATGGAATATTCATATTACTAGACATAAAATAATTTCTAAATATTTTGGCTCTATATTTATGCTATTCATAATGCTCATACACTCAAAACTCAGTAACCCGTGTACAAAGTACAATAAAGTGATACCAACTAGTCTTGAATACTTTATTTTAGATTCTGAACGGAGTGATGAATGTATTGATTTTACAATGATGTGAATGATGTGTGTTTTTTTATATATATATTTTGTGTCTGTCACCACGTTTTGGTTCAGTAAAAGTGCTTCGATTTTTAAACTCAGCCCCGTTTCTGATAAAAAAGTGAATCTAGTTGGTACATTGGAGGGTTAAAAAAATTTCACAATAGTTTTCAAATGCGTCAAGAAAAACCCTAAAAAAGTAACAGCAAAACGGGAATTTTAACGCAAAACCAGTTTTTGACCAAATCGATTGTTTTATATGGTTGTATAATTCAAAAACTAATCACTGTAAATACTTGAAATATTCACCAAATGTTTATATTAGTGTTATCTATATAGAGTTAAATTTTTGACTTTTTTTGAGTTATTTATAGACAACTGAAATTTTCGATTTTTATCAGAATTTTTTTTTTTTGAAGTGTCGATAAAAATATTTTGGATGACCAAAAAAACTTTAAACATACGCCATACGACAAAAAAAAAAAAAACTTGAAAATTTAATATAAAGTTCCTTATGAGTTGTTTTTATTGTAGCTAAAAAAAATTAAAAATCGTTAGTCACATTTTTTTTTTATAAGCGTTTATAGTTCAAATTTTTACGAAATCTGTCGAAAACGCGAATATTTGCAAGTAATTTTGTAGTTGAAAAATCATAAAATTTTTTGTGTTTATAACTATAAGAATTAAAAGTAACAACACTACGTTTTCCATAAGATTTCCTTCAAGCAGTAATAGAAAAAACTCGAAGTATCATTATAGAAACAATTTTAAATGAGATTGAATTTTAAATTTTTACGAAATAGCGTAACGATACGATTTCTCCTCAAACGATTTTAAATATTTATTATTCAAAACGTATAAGTTGTAGATACTTGAACATTTTACCAGTTATTTAGATTGGCATTTTCTTTACAGGATTTAATTTTCAAAATATTTTGACTTTTTTTAAGCTATTTATAGACAACTGAAGTTTTCAATTTTTTTGAAGTGTCAATAAAATTGTTTTGGACCAATCGAAATACTTGAAATATTGAAACAAAGTTCCTCATAAATCATTCTTATAGTGATCAAAATATTATAAGAATACATAGGGCATAGGCACAATTTTTTTTTATTAGCATTTGAAATTCAAATGTTGACAAAAATTCGTCAAAACCATGAATATTTGCAAATTATTTTGGAGGTATAATTCATAAAATGTTTTGTATAAGTAGCTAAGAGTTAAAAATTCAATACGAGATTTTACATAAGTTTAGCTTACAATAATTTTAAAAGAACTTACATTTTGGTGTAATCAGGCTATTAAAACATAAACCACCTTTTTCACCAACCACTGAAAATTATATCCTAGTCTGACAAATCATCTTCGTTCAGAATCGTTTTTCGTATACAATGATACCTATCATTGGATTCAAATTTAACACTCCTATAATAAAATAGTGATCCACACGGCATCTAATGTACAGCAGAGCGGTACTCATAAGAAAGGTATTATTTTTATGATATTTATCTGAAATATTTTGTTGTGAACACTATGAGATACAACTTAATAAAACTGCATAAAAATTTAAAATGTTAAAAATTAAGTACTTCTACAAATATTATGCATCAACAAACAAAAATTGAGTATAAATGGACGATCTATATATATAAATGTAAAAATTAAAACCAATGTAAAACTTGAGGCCTGTTTTCGGAAACTATACTGAACGGATCGTTGATTTTTTTTTTAATTGAAGAGCTAATTTCGGTGAAGGTTTATGGTACCTATTTGATAGTTTCTCTAACTTTATAAACAAAGGAGTATCAATTATTATAAATAATGGCCTGTTACACGTAGACTATTATTATTATTATTATTTTATTTTCGGTAACCATAGTAACAATTGTTTATTATTATTATTTATTTTACCCATTTTTGTAACATTTTTCACTGATGAATTGTACTTATGTAAATGTAATGATATGTAATGTAATGACGTCATTGTCCACTGTGTCCAGCAAGAAATAAATTATATTAAGGTCGCTATTGGTTATGACTGAATATAATAGTTTTAGACTTGTTGTTATATGTTGTTAAAACCATAACAACATAAATAAGAATTAGCGAAATAAGTCAATGTCCACAGTAAATCTCAAAATCACAGCAACAGACAAACATAACAATATGAAAACCACGAGATGGCACATTATTGTATTTTATACACTGTAGTAAAAAAAATTGATATTATTTTGAAACTTAAGGGTTAGATATTATAAACTTACGTATACATCTCACAGGGTCCGCAATCCACCCGTGGTGACTGGTGGATTGCCTACGCCCTACATAATATACTGCTCGCACAATCATAAGAATCTCACGAGCAACGCCAAGCAGAATGACTATAATATTATTACCTACTTGACTAACTTACTGACTAATAAATGTAGTCTGAACAATGATAGATTAGATCGATGCTTACAATTTACACGGTATATTCGTAAAATCGTACCACAAATTTAATGTGCAATAAGAAAGCATTTCACAAAATTGGCATTTTAAAGTGGTGCTTGAACAAGTTTTTTGAGAATCAAAATGTCTAAGTGAATCATATTATAGAATTGACATTTTTAACGAGCAACGAAGTGCACGGGATCAGCTAGTGGTATAATACACCTAACTATAATAGAATAATACTCTTAAAGAAGACATTTTTTTTTTATACGATTTATAATATAGTCTGTCCAGCGAGAGAACGCGCCGATTCTGCGCATCCTCCTACACCTCCCTGCTATCGAAACCGGTTTCCCTATGGCAGAATGACGTTTGGGGATGCGCAGAAAACCCGAATTTGGTCGGCCAGCGGCGCGTTCTCTCGCTGGACAGAATATAGTACCATTAGTACCTAGGTAGTTAAAAACTAATCCATAGAAATTAATAAAAATAAATTGATTCAAAACAATTAAATAACTAAAATAAGAAATCAATAATAATTTAAATAAATATATTTATTTGATATTACAAAATAAATAATGAAACATTTATAATATTTAACAAGCATTTATGAAAACATGTAATAAAATTTAACTGTATAAGTAAATCCCAGATGCACATCTAGTCAATAATTAGTTTAAAGAATAATAATATTTTTTTTAGATTTTAGACATAGGTAATTAAAAAGGTATTCAAACTAATTATATAATGCATAAAATAAATATTAGGTGCTCAAAAAGAAGCAAGTGATGGTTAATAAAAATAATATTTATTGTATACATAATAATAAGAAACAAATTAGATAAAATCAATTTCTAAAATTTTTTAAGATTATAAGTAGGTATATTGTGTAAAATAAAATACATAGTACATAATAATATTAATAATATAATATGACAAGCCATCTTCCTAGATAACAAGATTTCAGTTCATAGAAATAATAGTTAAGAGAGACAATAAATGAAACGTCAAACATTTTTTTTTGATGCTGATTGTCTTTTAATTATGTCTATTCAATGCACATGAAAAAAGAACCTCAGTGGCGACCAGTTTTTATTGGCGACAGTAAAGCAATGCTATTTTGTTACTTTCACTTATTCTACCGTTCATATTCCTGCTGTGGAGTAAAGCAGCTAAGATTCTTTCTTAATATGAATTTAGTATATAATATAGATACATAAAAAAAATTTCTAGACAGTGGGATTTTTTCATAATATATTTTTTCCCTGTATTTGTGCATTAAAAAACTATCATTTTAAAAACATCCGGCTTAGGCGCGCTGAAGGGGGGAGGGCGGCCATGCTCCCCGCTTTTGTGGCCAATGTTTATATACCTATTACAGAATTTTACCTTACGTAACTTCGCATTTTATATATACATGTGTATATGTATAATATACACCTTACCCCCCCCTGTGAAAATTTCTGCAGGCGCCCTTGCATCTGGGTCTAAACAGTAGCGTACATAGGATTTTAGTTCAGTTAGGGTTTTACATGAGTAAATAATTTAAATTATAATAAACATTTAAATAATTTGCTTAACAGTTTTTGTATAATTAGTTATAATAAAATATAATTAATAATTAAATTTATATCTATTAAAAATTACCAACAATTTATAGATTTTGTGTATTGAATATTGAAATGGTGGTAAATGAGATTTTTTTGTAAAATAAAAAAATTTCAGGGGGGTCAGAACCCTAGAACCCTATCCCTGCGTACGCCACAGGGTCTTAGGCCTAATTGTACAGTCTATGATTAATCAGTGATTAAGATTTAATCAGCTGATAACAGATTTTTAACCTTTAATCGGAGTTAACTTTAATCGGAGATGATAAAACTAGCCTTAAGTGTTACATTAACACAATTATTAACTTATTATAAAGCATAAGCTTATCACAAATTTAAACATAAAAATAATTCATTATTACATAGTATTCATATCAATATAAAAAAGTTTAATTTAATCAAGTATAATAAAAATATAATTTGTTAAAACTTCATGTGTTTAAAAAAATAAGTTCAATTATTAAGTAGGTAAAATGTATATACAAATTAAAATAGCTAGCAAGAAAAAAATATTTTACCTTATGTATACAAATAACATATATTTAACTTTTAAATCAGTACAAAAGACCCATATACCATTTAATTATATGTAATTAATAATATTGTGCAATTTTGGTATACATTTTGACAGAAGCAAAATACATAGCACCAATAGTTTTAAAAAAGAGAAAAATTGATTTTAAGCTGCTTAAATTGAATTGAATTAATAAATTAATTCATTCATTGAATTTTTAAATTTTCAATCTCTGGTGTTGTGCTTTGAGATGCTCTCCTTTTAGGCACAATGCCATTTATTTTCATATAGTCCATAAATTGTTTAGGTACTTCAGCCAACACATCTTTTGCTAAATGTAAATTAGCAACACTAGGATCAAGATTATGATAATTGTTAAATGCAACAAACTGAACAATGTCCCTTGCTGCTTTAACTCCATTCACCTTTAGACCTCCTTTATCAGCATCCAATTCTTCCATTGCATCAAATTCTGCATTACCAATACCCACAATAATAATAGAAATTGGTAATGAAGATGCTGCGATAATAGCCTGTAAAATAAAGGGATAGTAATACATAAATAATACATTTTTAATATTTTAATCATAAGTTATAAATTTAAATTAAAATGTTATGGACACAGTGCAAAGGCTGAGTCTTTATAAATATTTTTACTATTTTTAAAGCATAAGCTATGTATAATTTAGTATAGCTACATTAAGTGTTATAACAATTTTAAAAATAAAAAATAAAAATTATTCTTAGTCAGTAAATTTAAAATTTTATAAAAATATTTATTATGTTTTCATTGTTAACATTTTTATCAAAAATTATTTTACTTTAATAATATCACGCTTGAAAATATTAACGTAAATATTAAAAACAAATAAATTACACATAATTAAAATATAAATTGAATTGACCCAACAAATAACAATACCTGAATGGTTTCTGGCATGTCAGTAATAACTCCATCAGTCAATATAAGTAAAATAAAATAACCATTTCCACCTTGGTCATTTTGAGCTATTTTAGCTACATGATTGATAACAGGTGCAAAATTTGTAGGTCCATATAATTGCACTTGATTAATACAATGACGATATGCATCTAACACACCTAAAAATAATATAGTATAAAATTATAGATATTATAATAAATTTATGAAAATTGTTAATAATTAATTTGGTTTTAGGATATTTACCTCTTACACCAAAACAATGTGGATTTTGAGGATTCATATTAACAAAAAATTCATGTGAGACTTGTCCATTAGGTGGAATTTTAGCTCCAAAACCCAAAACAGGGAATTGTTTGTCAGAATCATAGTCTTCAATTATAGATACAACACTCCATATTGCTTGTTCATAATTATTCATGCTTGCATTGTTGATGAAATGTAAAGATGATGGATTTGATGGATTACCATTTGAAGCTAAAACAAAAAAAATATTTTCTATAATACGGTAAATCCAGTAATCCAGCTATATTTTATTTTTACTTTTATTATTTTTGGTTAAACGACTCTAAACAAAAATCTTAAAATATAATTTCAAACAAAAAAAAAAATGATAATTTTTTTTTATTTTACTCATTAAAAGATTAATTTAACACAGTAACAAATTAATACATATATATATATATAAAATATATATAATATATATATATCTACATATCATTTATATGTTTTAATAAAATAAATTAAGATTTTTCAAAAACTGAAATTATGTAGTTATTTATATATATATATTTTTTTTTTTAACAAAATTTTATATTACCCTATCGGTTACAATTAATGAACAATAAGCTTAAGTGATAAAAATATAATAAAATAGACAGAAGAGACTGAGGGAAGAGACCACCCATCGGAGGTACTTTAGCAGGTATTTATATGAACCTTAATTCTGGCATTTTTGTTGATCCGACAATTCTCTAGTCGGATAAGCAGGATTACCAAAAATGAAGAATAAGCTCAAATATTAAATTTTATTAGAATATTTTTTATAAAAAATATTAATTTATTTTACCAGTAAAATCAATAGCCACTGTACAAAATATCTCTGTTCCTCCTTGGACATAATCTAAGAATGTATAAGTTGATTGTATTTTTATGTATTCTACACGTATTTCACCTGAATCTTTGTAATCTTTTTTTTTTTCCTGAAAATTATTGTCAATATATTATGCTATAAAAAATTAAATAAGATAATAATAAAAATAAAGGCACATGTGTCATATACTACTGTAAACACAATGAAGTTAAAGTAGTTAACCTAACCTAACATTGCTTTTCTACAAACAAATTTTTGGTGTTGTATCTGATCTACAAGTAATTACAATTATATTATTACAATTTGTACATTATCTTCTGTAGTCCGTATTGATATTATAACGATTATATAAGTAAAAAGGTGTAAGATTATACAGTTCTATTTGACATTTAGACACGTGTGCCAAAATAAATATAAAATTACAACTTACTTTTTTTTTTCCATTAATGCATTTAAAAGTAGCATTAGGATTCGAGAGACCTTTTAGAGTGGTATGAAATTCACCAATTAGGCTATGATCACCACTTGAATTCCAATCAAAACAAGTAATTTTTATGTCCCGTTCATAATCTCCATTACAAAATGATCGAACAGGAATATTAAATTTTTTCCATCGTGGATTTAATGTATCTTTAATAACCTTTTCAAAAAATTTTAATAGAATATTTTATAAAACTATAAAATTATTTATTGTCAATATATTAAAACATTTTACTTACATCAGTTTTATAAACTAAAGTGTAATTACCAGTATCAGTAAGTTTATAGATTTCCAAAAATGGATCAGATTTACCAAAAAAATCTTTTTTATCCAGTTTAAATCCACTCATTTCTAAAATTACTTCATCTCTATCCATTCCCAATTCTTCTGCAGTTATGACTAAATAACTACTTTTTAGTTTACCATCGCGATCTGTTAGTTGTAACTTATTCTAAGCACAATAAAAACAATTATTTATCAAGAACAGATTACTTACTTATAGTTTAGTATAGATTATCTTACACGTTTATTAGCAACAAGTTGTCCTAGAGTTATTGTTACAGTTCCAAGAAAATCGTGTGCTGTCAAATCTTTATCTTTTGAATCAGTATCGTATATTTCAAACAATAATGGTTGTTTTTCTTCAAATCTATAGCTTATTAATACTTTAGAAACAAAATCGGGATCCTGATTATTTTTAACAGTTTCAGTTCGGTGAAACTCTATCCATTTATTTTGACCAAATGGTTGTACATATGTTACACACATTGGGTCAGATTTTGATAAAACATCTGTACCAGACAGTCCCCTACAAATAATACAGGTGAAATATATTTTTTAATAATAGCCAATAGGTATAATATAATTTAAAAATGTGTTTTTTGTCATACTTTGATTTTAGTTAAAATTTTTATTTTTATATCTATACTTATTATTTTATTTAGGTAAATTATTTAAATAATATATACTTAAGATGAAATTTTTAGACTACCTATTATATTTTATTGAAAAATATTTCTATTAATATTATTAATATTTTTAATAATATCTTTACGGATATATTTTTTAAATCAGCTTATTATTAATTATAATAATTTGAATGCAAACACGTAGGTATAATTTTTTTTTAACTATAATTATACAGATATACAAATAATTAATTTAATTTTCTTCTCGGCTATAAAAACACTTTAATTATGAAAAATGCTATTATACCGGCATATAATGTAATTAGAATATATCAGTAAAATATTACATTTATAATTTGTATTTACACTGTTTACAGTAGGTATATCATAGCAAATCCAATAAATTGTATTAAAAGTCAACTGGAATTTTACACTCTTAAACAAAGCATTTCAAGTACTTAATTTTTTTCATGAAATATACTTCAATAGCTTTAACTTCTAATTTGCATTTTTTTAGCATAATCAGGTAAATTTAATAATTTTTATTGCATTAATTGAAACACTGTACAACTTTTAATGTGAATTAAGATATTACTAGAATAAGGGCCGTTCTTACAATGTCCGGTTTAAGTTTACGGACACTTAACCGGCGGAATTCTGCCGGTAATAAAATCTGTTATCAGTCGGTTAGCGTTAACCAACACTTTACCGGACATTGTAARAACGGCCCTAAGAATAATAATAAATAATATTATTTTAGTAGTGTTTAAAAACTTGTAATTCTTGTCTATGTTCCTATTTTGTTAATGTAATATTTTAATAAAAGACCTAGCCTGTAAATAAAATAAAATTAGGCCCTATAGCTTGTGTAGTTGCAGGTCTATAAAAAAATATTAATTATTTTTAAATGTATTTTTTTGAGTTTTTAAAGAATTTAAATCTGGGTCACAATCATAAAAATCTATTTAACAATATTATTGTTATAAGGTATATGTTTGAAAATTAAATAAAATATATTGTATAGAATATACTATATTCTTTGACTATTAACACAAATACTCGATAAAAAACACAGTTGGGTTATACTAACGTTATATTGTGATTTGGAATGTATTATTATTTTGCAATTACTATATTTACCTGCATGCCAAAGATAATTCAATATCAGCAGATGGAGAAACGGCTGAACCAGGAGTAAAAGCCATAATATAGTTTCGATTCAGAATCCTAAATTAATTAAAACGATTTGTAACTTTGTGAGTTAAAGGTAACTATTTTAACAATTATGTATTCATGCGCGTAAACAAAATAAAATACGGAAATGTTATGAAGATTGATCTTTATAACTGTTATCTATCAAAATTTAAACGTCACCACGTCAGTCAATATTATAATTGGCGTACTAACAAGTAAAAAACAACAATTTATTAATGAGTAATTTGGTATTTAGTATTTACTATTTAGTAGAAATTAAATGATAAATTCAGTTATTTGATAATATTCATAGTCTACAAAATAGAAATTTACGACTAGGCGTCAAGTCGTCCAATGAATGAGTTACGAGTAACGAGTTCAAAAGACCAAAACCAACTACCAAGTAGTCCAATAATTTTATTTATACACGACACCTACAACAGTTGTCAGGTGTCGACGTCGTTATCACAGAACATGAATATAAGTATATAACCACAGAATAGAATAATAATTATGTAACACTTATTCTGTGATAAAAGTATTAGCACAGATTAAATAAAAACTAAAAAAAAAAAATAATAATAAAATTATATATAAATAAAATAAAATAAATTATTAATTAATAATAATTAATAAATAGTTTTATATTTAAATAAAACTATTAATTATTTAATCTGTGGTATTAATAAAGGTGGAATGACGTGGATTTACACAAATTCACCTTAGCAATAGATTAATAGTATATATTTGTAAATCTTCTTAAACCACTACAAGGTTTATAAATAAACCTTAAGGCCGCGCCCAAGGTGGATAATATATCCACCAATATTACTCTATAGCACGGTTATCTACACATTATCTAGTGTAGATAACAGTGCTTTATAGTCTATGGTAAATCCACATCCACCTTCATCACTCCATACCACGGCTTAAGATAGTATCCTATCTTAAGCCGTGCTCCATACTGCAATATTCTCCATGGACCACGCATAGGCCACATACTTCTCATCGCGGTTATAGCACGTTATAGATACTTCTCATAAAGTATCACGGACTAAGAGACATCTTAGTCCGTGTAAA
This sequence comes from Aphis craccivora, assembly GCA_009835225.1. Classification (NCBI taxonomy): domain Eukaryota; kingdom Metazoa; phylum Arthropoda; class Insecta; order Hemiptera; family Aphididae; genus Aphis; species Aphis craccivora. Next base: position 40,747 of record VUJU01001268.1, on the reverse strand, counting down.
ATAGTACTTAAACTTTACTACTCTATCACTCTAATACTCTATATTTCTAAAAGTATGTCATCTGATATAGATTGTATATTACGACTTAAAATAAAAAAATAAAAAATATTTCATAAAGTATCACGATTCACGAACTTGATAAATATTTTTTCACAGAGCACGATTTAAGATAGTATGGTTGCCCGACGAATCATGTAAAGTGTCCACCGAAATCACTATTAAAAACAGCTGGAAAATTCTCCACTAGCGCTTGAATATAATAGTGACTAAAGCCTATAAGCTCAAATACCGCGCTGGCGGTGGCGTAATTCTGTTTCTATATCAGTACACATCATGTCGCAAGCGCTAATGGTCAATGCTCCAGCTGTTCTAGTTATTTAATTTGGTTGCCAGTTTAAAACGATCTTATCATGGGTCGTTAGGCAACCATACTATTTTAAACCGTGTCACAGAGTGACTGATATCATAAACTGATTTACCTGAGATAGCGATAATACATTCAACATAAAACATAATTTTAAAAATTATTTTTCCACTTAATAAAATAATTTCTAGTTTTTCTTTGTAGATACATATTATTTTAAGTGTTTTTTAATTGTTTTAAGAATATAATTTAGTCATTTAGAAATGTTATTAATTATTAATTCAAAAAAATAATGTTAATCTTTCACTTTGTATTCATTTTATTACCTACCTAAAATATTAGATAAATTTAACTTTTGCATTTTTATACTATAATGCAAGTATTTTTTGGTGCAATTATTATTCAGTTGTGTTATATTTATATATTTTAATTGTCTGTATACTTGTCTATTGTCTTAAGCCAAGACCAGACGTGTCACGCCTTAATTATTTATTACCGTTCACCATTAATATATCAATCAACGTACAATTAGTAATAAAATAACAAAAATTAAACATATTTTAAAAATCAGTGTTAAAATTAATGAAATAAGTAATATTGTTTAATTAATAGTTTTTTAATACTTTTATTTTGTTTTAAAAAGATAAATATACATTTAAATATATGTAGAGGAAAATAAGTTTTTATAACTGGGAATTCATTATGTAGTAAATAGATAATGTAGACCTTTATAAACTTTTTTAAGTCATACTTTTTATGTTATTACTTTGGTAAAAATATTTATGACAAACATGAAAAGACACTCAGTAGTGCTTTCTTAAGATATATATACAAATAGACATAAGGAATTAAGTTTAATTTTAATAATTTACTCATAGTTAGAAATAGTAAAAATTAAGACATATATTAATTTACTGTGAATTTACATTCATATATTTTTTTTTTTTTATGGATAATTTTGAATAACTAATTTAAATCAATTTTAAAAATTAATTAATATTATATTAGTTGTATGTCATATAGCGTGGAGTAGAAGAGAACTTGGCATATGATTTGATGACCTTATTTACAGCTTCTAGGAAATCTTTTTCAGTAGCAACTTTTCGGCGAGCTCTTATTGCAAACATACCAGCTTCAGTACATACGGATCTTATCTCAGCTCCTAAAATTGTATTTAAAAAAATTTAATTGATTTACATTTAATTATATAAATACTACCAAATAATTGTATAAAATCCAAAGTTAACATTACCCATATCAATATGTTTTTTATTAACTGACGGCCGAACATAGAACTTTAGTCAGTCTTTTGTTATGTCAAAAAGTTGTTTAATGTCAATAAACTTGAAATTTTATAACAATATGCAATAGTTTTAGTTATTTAATTTATTTAATCAAACAATAAGTTTGTTTTATAGTTAGCAGTAGTAGTATACAGCAGTGGTGGCCAAACTTTTTTTAACTCGGGCCATAAAAAAATTTTTTTACCGCGGGCCATAAAATTTTTTTTTACTTTTAAGTCATCAGAATTTTAGGTATAGGTATATAATATTAGTAGATAAAATTGGTCGCGCAACGAGCACAGTAATATTACCATATGTTGTATTACTATACATTGCTATACTACTAATATAATCGTAGTATTGTAGTTTCTACAGTCATGGTGATCGTATGAAAATAAGATAAGATACGGTAATGCTATTTATATTATTAAATTACATTGTAACAACAAAAACGCTACGATATGGCGATACGGGATTAAATAGATTAAATATGAAGAATGTATACTGTATATTTTTAATTTTTTTTTTACGTAAATGTAAAATATTATACTTCTTTTGCGGGCCAGATATTAAATGATGGCGGGCCTTAGTTTGGCCACCACTGGTATACAGTATAAATTTGATTATCTGATACATACATATAAGACTAATCAAGTTACTCGAAGAAAAGTATGTACGGCTATCAAATTATTTTAAGAGAATAGATTTTTAGATTTTTAAAAGTTGTAAATATAATACTTATAATATCCTCTAATATTCTATTAATATGTTTTTGAATAACTTCTCTTTTATTTAATTATACAAGTATATTAAATTATCTAGCTATACTTTTAATACTATATAGTTATATTATTTTTAGTCTGAACACAAATTAATAATATAAAAAAAAAAAATGAATTGGTCAAACAGTATAGTATACCACAGACAAACTATATATACAAACCACAGAGTTATATAACAATAAATGTTTATGTTTTAACAAGTTTTAAAAAAATTAAAATTTGTTCGTATTATAAATTTATAAAGTAAATTAACTGTTATAGTGTTTAATAGATAATAATGTATATTCTAAAATAAGAAAATTGGTTAAAAATTCTCTTAACTCCAAAATATACTTGAAATTTGCAAAATAAAATATTTTAAACAAATTTTATAATCAAATTAACAGATTGTTCAAATATGTTCATCCATTAAATGTATGTAAAAATCTAAAAATCTGCTTTTTACTATTAACTTTTATTTCAAACAAAAAACTAATAATTTGGATAATTGAAATAATGCATAACCATATAAAATATATATATATAATATAAATGTAGACATTACCAGTGCTGTTGGGACAAAGTCTAGCCAACAATTCAAAACGAATATCTCGTTCAACACTCATAGCTCTAGCATGTATATTGAAAATATGAGTGCGACCTTCTAAATCAGGCAAACCAAATTCAACTTTTCTATCAAGACGTCCAGGACGCATCAATGCTGGATCTAATGTATCTGGTCTATTAGTTGCCATTAAAACTTTAATGTTTCCTCTGGGATCAAATCCATCCAACTGATTAATAAGCTCCAACATGGTTCTTTGTACTTCATTATCGCCACCAGCACCGTCATCAAAACGTGCACCACCAATTGCATCAATTTCATCAAAGAATATCAAACAAGCTTTCTTACTGCGTGCCATTTCAAATAACTCACGAACCATTCGTGCTCCCTAAAATTGCACAAATATAATAATAAATATAACGGAAATTATTGGATGACTATTTTAATTTCACCTCTCCAACATATTTTTGAACAAGCTCAGAACCAATTACTCGGATGAAACAAGCATCTGTGCGATTAGCAACTGCTCTAGCACATAAAGTTTTACCAGTTCCTGGTGGTCCAAACAATAACACACCTTTTGGCGGTTCAATTCCCAAGTTCACAAATTTTTCAGGCTAAACACATTTACATAATTTCAATTCATTTAATTGATAAAAATAATAATAGCGAGAAAAATATTAAAAATACTAACATGCAGTAATGGAGTTTCAACAACTTCTCGTAATTTATCAATCTGTTCTTTACATCCACCAACATCTGAATACGTAACATCTGGCTTTTCTTCAACTTGCATCATAGTAACAGTAGGATCAATTTTAGGTGGAAGTGGAATATGAATTTGATACTTATTACGATCAACTCTGTATTAAAAGTAAACAAAACAAATAGTATACACAATTTTGAAATTTATAGAAATAAATATATAATTTACCCAACACGCATTCCTTCTTCAATATCAGTTGGTGCAACAGAATCTGCAAGATCCACAACAAACTTGGCAAATTGTTTGACATTAATTATATATTTAGGATCGTCTGAATCAGCGTTAATAATTTTTGTACATCTGGCCACCTAATAAAATTAATAGCTTATATTTAAATTTTCCATAAATGATAACGAGGGAACTATATATTATTTACCTGTAATGGTTGTTCATTTTGAAGAGTCTGTTTGTCAGCAGTTAAATCCCAAAATGCAGGAGGAGCTAATCCTGTATCTGATTCTTTAATTCCAGTTAATTCATTAATACGTTTAATGATACTTTGGATACCATCTTCTACATCTTTTACAGTAATTGTCCATTGACCTTGGCCCTGAAAAATATAATAATTAAGTTTATTTAGTATATTTAGTAAATATTTTTAACTACTTACATATGTTTTAAGTAATGCTATGTCCTCTTCATCCAAAGCTAAAAATTATATTAAAAATATTTATATTTAGTTTATTTTAAACCAGTTAAAGCAACTTATTAAATTTTTTATAAATAAATTGGTTTAGAATTATATTACACTAAAAATAAATAGTTGTAATACAAATATACATGGAATATGTTGTAAAATATGCATCAATAATAATAATAAAAATATTTTTAAAAAATAATTTAATAACATTTATTTTTTATTTAATCTGGCTGTAACATCAAATTCAATTTTTTTTCACCTATACCAACTAATTTCATGTCATTTTCTACTCTGTCTATCTATCTCTTTTTCGGTCACTCAATTTTCTTCTTAATTTATATGCATACTCTACTTTCATTGCCTATCGCTAAAGCAATAAATAAAAATAATAAATAACAAAGCCATTTTAGCTGACAAACTTAATTTAAAAATTAAAGGAAATCATATTAGTATTGAAAAGTAAATTAAGACTTTACTAAAATTATACTTCCTACTGTAAATTTAATTATATTAATTGTACAAAAAAAAAAAAAAAAATGTTAATATCACCAAACTTTGTAATTTATAATTGAAATTAATTAGTTCGATACAAAAATAATAAAAATAATCATAATTTAAATTTGAATATATTTTAAACATCTAAAGCAATTTTAAAACATTTATTTAAAAAAACTTTGATTAAAATATAGATGAAATTTTACAAAAGTAAAGATTGTTTCTTATAGGTACAAAGTAATATTAATATAAAAATCATTTTTCAATTACATTTAATTTCTTTTTCTTTTTCATCTTTTTCAGGTTCATCTTTCTTCACTTTTCTCATTTCGTCGCCCAAATAGTCAGGCATCTTGAATATTTTATTTTACCAAAAAAAAAAAAAAAACGAAGAAAATATAAAACAGTTAACACTTATTGATTAATTATTAAACTAAATATTTTATAATTGAAAGTTACAACTTGAAATCAAAATGTTATAAATAATGATTTATACCTAATATAAGTTTTATATAATTGTATTATACTATTAAGTATTATGTTCAGTCGTTCAGATAATGATAAAGCTGTTTTTCTTTAAAAACGAAACAAATAATAATTTTAGGTTAACAATGACTTCTCAACTTTGACTACACTAGCGCTCTCTTTAAAATCATTTAGGAACTACACTCAAAATTTGATTATGTTTTATTTATTTTCTAAGAGATAATGCAAATGCTCTGCTCGATCGCTCGATGTTTGGCTAAACAATAATTTGTTTATGGCTATATAGTTTCACACCATCAGCATTCGTTTACATTTTTCTTCACCGACTCCACCCTTAGAATGATTACAATTTACAACTAGTCAGACTATTGAGTTGTAGAAATTGTATTTTAATTCGGTCCTTTGTGTCTTTAATCTAGTGCTCTTCAATTCGTTACTTTTATTGTATTTTTGTTTTTTTTTTTTATTATTTTGCAATCACATAATAACGGTACCTCACCTGTCCAGCTTAGTGGGGCTTGTTTGGGTGAACACAAACACGGCCTGATAGGTACATATTAAGTTAAAGCGTGCGTAAATATAATAACTACTTGCGTTTCTATGTTCATGAGTGATTCGATAATGTCATTCATTGTTTATTATACTAATATACTATCATGTTTAATGTAATTTTGTAAATAAATCAAATTATCACGTATAATTTTTTATTTCCAGTATTGAGTATATTATGTTTTTTTTCTCGTGACATTTCCCCTTTGCTCGTGGTCGCAATGCTTCGTTTTTTGAGTAGAAAACGGGGTCGGAACGATCCAAAAGCTCGAAACATCAAATCTGGGGCCGAACGTTTAAATCCTCCAAACAAGCATTGTATGCAATGCAGGGTTATGCTTTTAGATGGTACAGACCTATGCATTGAACTATCAGTAAGTATTCATTAAATAATATAATATTGTTACATTGTCAGTGTTTCTTTCTTTTAGTTTTAAAATAATAAATAGAAAAGTATACTAAAGTTTTGAAAATGTTAATTCCAATCAACATAAATTAGTTCATTAATTAATTATTAAATGTTTGTGTACTTAAAATAATACATCTAATTTTTTTTTATTCCTATCTATATTACCTATTATAATTTTCAATTTATAGTTATATTATTTACATAACCTCATGAAATGCTTGCTTCATTTCTTTCTAATAAAATATTTTATTTTATTTAAATAAAACAATCTACTTATATAAGATTCTTCTTGAGTATTTATTATTATAACACAATATTTAGAAATTTAAAATTTTAATATTTTTTTTTTTCGACAATTTAATGATATTTCCAAAATATTAAACTAAAAACTAAGCTGTTGCTTTTTGATGCAATAATCTATTAATGTTGTTCAATGGTAAGACAGTAATGACTCAAAAGTTAATAACAATAATTTATGTTATAAAATATACTATACACTGTTATAATAAATATATAATTCGTATATAATGTTTTCTATAAGAATTAATTTAACCTACCGTATTATTATCTTATAATAAAGCTGTATAAATGTGTAATCTAAAAATATAATATTTATTGACAGACATACAATTGTCTACACAAAATTGTTTTGTTTTGTTGTTGTTCAATAATTGTATATTGAATTTAAATTTGATACATCCATCACTTACACAATAACATGATATGTTTGACGCCTACTACACAGCAAACATACTTGAATTTTTCCCCAATTTGTATTATTTACCTTTTTTTTCTGATATATAACAATTTTAATGTTGGTTTGACAATACTCGGATGGAATTTTGGATTGTTGTGTAGGTACTAAAAGGTTTTTACTGTGGAGTGACTTCCTGTTACCTTTTATGCAGTAGGTGACAGTGTCTCACTCCCTAGGGCCTAGACAATTATTTACCTGTAAATACGGTTTTAAGCTGACAGAAATGTCAGCTTATTCTGTTCAGCTACTCCATCTCCTATTTACTTTTGTACCTACAAATAGGTACTTCCAATTAATATATAATAACTAAATAATAAATACATTTAGAATTATAAATATTTATTTTTTCTAAACAATATAATACAATAATGAATAACAAACATCCTTTAAATTTCTGAGTTTTTATTTTAAGTACAGATTTAATATTATTTTTTTAACACTTGTGTTCTTAATAAAAATATCAAATTAATCTTTAAATTATTATTTTTTATTTTTACAGAAAAAGGCTGTTGGTAGTGATTTATATGAACAAGTATTTTATTCGTTGGATTTGATTGAAAAAGATTACTTTGGTTTACAATTTACTGATGCTAATCATGTCCAGGTAACTAAATACGTATTTCTATTTATTTAGATTTGCTTCTTTAGTAATATTTTTTACATTTTAAAGAAGATGACTGTATTTTATTAATAATATATTATATTGTATACATATACATGTTAAATATCATCATTTGTAACAAATAGTGATCTCTGTATGCTCAGAAACTCAATTGTTTAATGAGAGAACTAAATACTTGAAAGTAAAAATATTTATGTTATTTTCTAGAATATTCTCATTTCTGAATTAAAACGTAACTATCCATTTACAATATTTCTATATTATTAATGCTAATTTTGTATGCCATAACTACTTTTAGATTCTGAGCATAGCTAGGAATGTATTAAATTTACAGTTTGCCTATGTGTTTTTTTACTGTCCTTTTGGGATACTAAAATACTAAAAGTGTTTTGATATTTTACTTCAGGTATGGTTTTTAGTTTAAAATTACTTCTATTTGGTACCTAGAGATATAAAAATATTAAACAGTTTCCAGTATTTTCCATAATGTCTTAGAAAAAAAAACTGAAATTTTTATGTCAAAGGTTTATATTAAAATATTTTAAACATGGTAAAGTTATCTAATATTTTGACTAATTTTAAGCTTTTTTTTCAACATTTTCAAATTTTCAATTTCTTGAGTTTTATTTTATAATTATTTGCTAAGTCCTAAAGCTATATAAAAATCCTCGTAAGTTGTTATAGCTAATTGTAAAGACAAATAGGCTCAATTTTTTGAAGTTGCATGTTAACAACATCAAAATCACAATTATTTATTAATAAGGATTATTAATTCAATACAAAATTGCCCCATAAGTTATTCATAGTGTAGTAACCAAAAAATTTAAAATATACAGTGTCCCATGGAGATCTGACAAATGAAATAACTTTTGTTCTAATTAATATTTTTAAAAAATTTCTTTCAAATATAATTCATAGACAATTGTGCTACATTTGTAGTAATTTTAGTAATTTTTAGTAAAATAAAAAACTTAAAAATTGATAAAAAAAATTTCCAGAATATTCAAAATAGCCAATTTGTAAATCTGATTTTCAGAAAAATTTATATGGTAAAAACATTTATTTATAATAAAATAAATAAATGTAGAAATAATAATTAATTATAAAATATACTTAGTAGTATAAACTCACAAACAGCCTCTTTGGAATCTTTTTTTTTTGTATGCAATTTATTATTGAAATTCAAATTAAACAGTACACACATCTATCAAATTAACTAAAATATAGATTATGTTGACATTACCCTCTTTTTTTAGGATTAGTTCTATTGGATATTAGGGATAATGTATATTATATTATTTACTTATTTTTTTAATTTCAATTAACTTATGTTTATTAATAACTGATTATTTTGTTTAGCATTGGCTCGATCCTACAAAAGCAATAAAAAAACAAGTTAGAAGTAAGTAATACATTTATATTACTTTTATTATTTAGAAATATTAAGTTTTGCTTTTATTTTAGTTGGACCACCATATACATTTCGACTACGTGTTAAATTCTATTCTTCAGAACCAAATATGCTCCGAGAAGAGTTAACTCGATATCAGTTTTTTCTTCAACTTAAATTAGATATCCACGAAGGTCGTCTTGAATGTCCACAAAATACTTGCATTGAATTAGCAGCTTTAGCTTTACAGTGTATGTCTTTTTATAATTAAAAAAAAAATAATTAACTTTTATATGCATGTACTATTTATCTTTATAGCTGAACTTGGTGATTATGATGAAACATGTCATACTCCTGCTGTTATATCTGAGTTTAGATTTGTTCCTAATCAAACTGAAGATATGGAAATACAAATTGTAGAAGAATTCAAAAAATGTAAAGGTTTAACACCAGCTCAAGCAGAAACTAGTTATTTAAATAAGGTGAAATGGTTAGAAATGTATGGAGTTGATAATCATACTGTTTTAGTAAGTAAAGAAATTCTATTTTATTTTTTCACTTGTATTACTTGAAAATTAAAATTTTCTTAGTGATTATTAAAGTATTCCAATATTTAACTTTTTTTTATTATTTAATGTTTATAAAATTATATTGTATATTTATTTAGGGTAAAGATGGATGTGAATATGCTCTTGGTTTAACACCAACCGGCATTTTAGTTTTTGAAGGCCTTCAAAAAATTGGACTCTTTTTCTGGTATGTTTATAATAAATGTTTTGTAATAATAATTTATAACAATATAAATTGTGAAATCTCAATAGTTGATTAGGATCATATTTTATATTTACATAGATTAACTTTAATTTTAATTTTATTGATGATGATGTAGTTTTAAACTATTCTTTGCATTTTAACTTTTTAATGTTATGAGTATAGTTAAGTTTTAAAGGCAATATAATCAATAAAAAATAACAAAGAGTATTTACATTACATTCAGTTACATTGGTACATGTAAATGTCTTGTTATTGCAACCGGTTGCTATAAACAATCACCATCTTGACTGGTACATTCTTGGTGTCGCACAAATAAACAGAATGACCTCTAACTATAAGACATATATCTTAAAACATTAAAAATGTAAAAAAAAAAGCAATTACAAAATTTACTAATAAAATTTGATATTTTGCTATGTATGGAATTTTTTCGCACTTGATACTTTGACATCACAAATTTTACAGTATAAAATTATTCCATTGATTGAAAAAATATTTTAACCGAATTCTTTAAGATACTTTTTCAACTTAAAATTGTTACTTTGTTTAACTTTCATCACATTGAAAAATAGAATAAAATAAACGTGGAAAAATTATTAAACCACAATAATTGCGATCAACAAATGTTAATCTTAAACATATTTTAATCCATGATATAATATAATATTAAACATTAAATTAACTGGCCATACTAAATACTCGATAAGGTATTAAACAATATCAATATATATTGCAAATAATAAAAATCTTTTAAAATTATTTAAACATAAAATATCGACAATGCTCCATCTGCACCAGCTCTTATCGATTTGTTCTGATGATACATATGCCGTGTATAAAATTATTAGATCAATTGAAAATTAAACACAAAAAAAGTAGTTATAAGTAAAAAAAAAAAAAAGGCAAAATTATTCATGCATCGTCTTGAATATTAAATGAAACACTTTTATTTTATTAATATTAAAAAAAAAGCTTTTGCCTTCAAATTCAAACCCTAATTATGAGATATTTTAAATATGTATCTTCCAATTTTAAAACCAAGATAGTAGTTGCATTGAACAAACTCCCAATTAATTAGCATTCTTCAAAGCAATTTCCTTTCATTTCTTAATATAATAATTAGCAGAATGGACCATTGTTTATTTGACTTAATTCATTAATAATCCTTTACTAAAATTACAATTTTATTTCATTCATCAAAATGTTTAGGTAAGTTGTTTCATTGCTATTAAATACCATTTTAATAAAAAAAATTTATACTTATATGTATATTATAGCCTATAGGCATATTATTTAATGACTAACTAATATAAAATATAAATTATTTTTAATGTTTATTAGGCCAAAGATTGGGAAATTGGATTTTAAGAAGAAAAAACTGACTTTGGTAGTCGTAGAAGATGATGATCAAGGACGTGAACAAGAGCATACATTTGTATTTCGATTACATAATGAAAAAGCCTGTAAACATTTATGGAAATGTGCTGTTGAACACCATGCATTCTTTAGGCTTCGTGCTCCTGTTAAAGGTCCATCTGCTAGACAAAATTTTTTCAGAATGGGTTCACGATTTAGATACAGGTAAATATATTAAAATATTTAGTTATAGTTAAAAATTAATGTTATTAATTATTTAATTAGTGGCAAAACTGAGTTTCAAACAACTCAGTTAAATAGAGCAAGAAGAACTGTTCAATTTGAAAGAAGACCAAGTCAACGATATGCAAGAAGACAGTCACATGTTTTAAGAGAACGACAAAAGTAAAATTACTCTATAGATTATAAAAATTGGATAGATCTTTTGTATAATCATTACACAGATAACACTTGTCCTATGTAGTTTGGTATTTGTAACCACAGTTGCTATTATAATTTTAAAACTAAATCAAAAATATTATTCTTTGTTTAAGATCGCTTATATAGAAATCATGAAGACTAGAATAAGGAGACCAAACTCCGCTTCTGATAACGTCCCGAAATGAGTCACACGATTAAATGGCCACAGGTGACGCTAAGGTTGCTACTTTAACCCGCGTAGTATAGGGATTATTCATGTTTTTTTGCGTTTTTTATCAAGTATATGCATTATTTTGAACCATGACCTATTATAAATTTTATAGTTTGTAAAATTACACATTCATACATGTGTATATGTGTATATTTCATTTAATATTACATTTTAATATAATTTTAAATATTTATATTTCATTAGTCACTAAATACTGTAAATAATATTAAGTATTAGAGTAATGAACCACAATGCACAAGGTACCAAACTACCAACTACAACTACATTATGTTAATCTATTAACAATATTGATATTTGATAGTTTTAAAGAATTGACTATAATATAATAATAAGATTATTTATAAAATAATAAAAAATTGTTAATGCAACATACATATATGCACATGTATGAATGCGTAATTTTATGAACTATAAAATGTATAATGGGTCATGGTTCGAAATAATGTATATATTTTATAAAAAACTTAAAAAACATAAATAATTCCTATACTACGCGAGTTAAAGTAGCAACCTTAGTGTACGCAGCACCACCTATGGCCGTTTAATCGTGTGGCTCGTTTCGGTACATTTTTTCATGCGGGCGGCCATACTAGTTTGGTCTCCTTATTCTAGTTTTCATGATAGAAATAATATCCTATCCATTTTTGGTTATCTATGATTAAAACATGAAATTTTATCATTTATATTTTAAAATGCTTTCAGAGACAAAACAGAAAAACCAAAAGTAGAAAATGAAAATGATAAGATGGAAAAAATTAATATTATGGATAAACCACCAACTCCAATCTTAGATTCCAAAGATATTCATCTTGAACCAACTTCTTCATTGACCTCAAACTCTTCTGGTAATTACTTTTATTAAATCAGAATAATATTTTCTAATTTAAATAGATTGCTATAATACAATTATTTGTTACAGATGTTGCCGAAGATAGGTTAGACTCATTGTTAAAAAGTTTAAACAAAGACACTCCTTTGATAAACAGCAAAATAAATGAATCAAATTCAGTTGATATAAATAATAAAACTGATGGTACTGTATTTTACAAAGTATTTTTTATATAAAATTAGTATTATTTATTAAATTTTATTAGATTTTGGCAAAGATCAAAAGTCTTCATCTCCATTACCAAACAATCGAAACATTTCATTTAATACTACTCCAAGGCCAATACCTAAAGAACATTTAAAATGCAACATTCTAAAAGGTAATATATGAATTATAGATATTATAATATCTATTAAAACATTTAAAAAAAAAACTTTTTTTGAAGACATTTTAAACATCATCAATATTGTTATACTTTTTCTAGCTAAAGTTGAAGAAGAAATGAAGAAATCTCCTTTGTCCCTGTTTGATCCATTATCTAAAGTGACCAACTTGCAAGAAAATAATTTACTAAATAATGGGTAACTTTTTTATTTTATAAACTAATTTTCCAATTATAAATATTACAATGAATTTATTTTATTTTAGGGAGTGCAATATTAATTCTAAATCAAATTCTTTTGGCAAAGAACAAGCAACATTTGTGTCTGTTGTAAGTATAAATTTAACTAAAATAGAATTTATTTTGTGGTGTTCCTTATTTCATACATAAGGATTAGTTGATTTTGTTTTGCTATTGTTAATGTTTAGTGTTGTTTATTTGTTTGGTTTTTGTTTTCGGCTTATTTGTTGGTATTTAAAAAAGGGTGGAGACAAACTGACATTGTCTCTTAATGGTGGCATTGCAGCACCTGAAGAAATTAAACAACCGTTGGATGAACAATCTATATCTGAAACATCTATGTCTAAAGATGACCGTAAAAGATGTGCCACTCCAGTAACAGTGACCCATTTCTCTTTTGGTGAATGTGGGAAATTAGAACAAAGGGTGGTTTCTCCTGACAGAAGTCCTACAGAAAGTATGTCAAGCATTTTGTCCTTACCATTTAATGGTACATCTCCTACTAGCCCTCGTAACCCATTTTCGGCAAATCCGTTTATTGGTGGTGATTCACAAACAGCAATAACAAATCCATTCTTATCGTCATCATCAAATCCATTTGCTGATAATGGTATAAAAAAAGATACTACTAATGATGTCGAAGTTGCTGTTGAATCAAATACTGGCATAAATGGTGTAACAAATTCTAATACTAAAGTAGCCCAAAAAAATCAGGTATGTAAACTTCTTATTAGTTACTTGTATGAAATTAGCTATAGAATATTTCGATTTAAAATGTATGATACCTTATACTCTAAATGAACTAGTTTAAAACCATATTATAACTGATATTACATCAAAATGTTTTACTACAATAAAATAGTTAAACAATTTTCAAATAATTAAATAATGAGTATTTTTTTTTTTATATATATACTTCAATTAAATTGTAATAAAGGTATAAAAAAAAAAATTTAGCATTTAATATTTATTTAAAAGAAAATTACTTTCTCAACTTTAACATTTTGTAATTACCTACCTATATAGATCTATTATTAACTAATTAAAAAAAAAAATTATATGGATACTTAGAGCCAAAATATATGAGGTACCTAACTTTCAATGGCTCCACACTATTGGTACTATTTGCATTGGTTTTATTACATTAGTATTTATGTATATTAAACTACCTATTCTATTAAATTTTAGTATTCATTTAGTATATAATTGTATATCAATAAATCAGTTAAAAGTACTTGTTCATGTTGTATTTGACTTTGTATTGATTAATTGCATAACCACTGCTAATTATTGCTTATTTATTGTAGTTGTGTTCAAAATACAAAGTAATTAATTAATTTAAAAACAAAATTAACAGTTGAAAAAATGTTTTAACAATTATTTTTCAATTAAAAGCTTACTAAATAATTATATATTACAATTTTATATTATGAATAATTTTGTTTAATCTTAGTATTTGTTTTAAAACTTAATAATTTCTATATATATTTGGGGTATTCACATTTTTATGAATATTTAGGTACTCAAATTTTTAAAAATTATTATTAAAACGATATTATTATTTTACAGGAACCTACTAAGATGAAGCCTTTAAATCAAATTTCTCCGTGGCTAATTAGTAGTGGTGCTGAGACTTCATCGGGACCCAAAATAATAACCAGAAAGTCTGTAATTACAACACAACTTTAAAAATGGTATTTATATTAGAACCTTATACTGGTCACTGTTTCATCAGAAATGTTGGAAATGCTATTAAAAATTTAATAATATGTTATTACTTTACATATATATTCAAAATAAATTTGTGATAGAAACACAAAACACGTGGATAAAAGAATAGTTAGCAAATTTTAATATTAGGCATCACAGATTTTTTTCCTTGAATGAAATATTTTAACATTCTTAATAAAATTGATCTCTTTATTTTTTTATGAATTAAAAGAAAATTATAATTGGAATTTAAATTTTTTTTAAATAATAATACTTCAAATTGAAATATTTTATGTTATTTTTAGTCACTATTTTTTTATAATACTTAAAAGTATTTAATTTTACTACAAGCGATACAAAACATAAAAAAATATATTTAACTTTGATTAATATATTATATTTTAAATAATTTATTTTTTATTAGGAATAACTTATATTTAGAACAAATATAGACCAATGAGCTTATTAATTTATTTTTATAGTTATTCAATTGTAATACTATTTGATCCAGACTGAAAATCATATTATTAATATATTATGATATTATATATATTTTTAATATGGTATTTATTTATTTTTTCATCTAAAACGTATGTTTTAAGCATAAATTATTTTGCCTGTAATTTCATCAAGGCTCAAAATCATTTTTGTATTTAATAATGAAAATAAAAATATGTTAATTACCTATAAATTATTTTAAAACCATATTCTTGATTCATATTGAATATTATGAACTAAACTTAATGAATTTAAGAAGTGCCTTTTATAATTACAATCATTATATTTTAAGTTTGTGTAGAATTTTTGCTCTCTTTCTTTATACTCAATTACAATAAATATTTGTAAAAAATGTTAAGTAATATGTAATAACATACTAATATAATACATTTTTTCATCTAAATACAACAAAAATGTTTAAAAAAATTGTTAATTATATTTATGGTTCTTAACAAAATTATTTAATAGAAATAAAATTATTAATTTATTGTTACTCTATGACATATTAATATAATGTAAACCTATTTCTAAGTAATTCAATAAAATGTTAAACTATTATATATTTTTAAAACTGTTAAAAAAATTAATGTTTTTGTTTACTTAGTGTTGCACTATGTGTGTTGAACAAATTGCCGTTACTTGTGATAATTATAATGCAGTATTAATTTGTTATTATTATTATTATTATTTTTATTTTTACTGCAGTTATAACAAAAGTTGAATTAAAACTCTTAAGTTATACATTTTATTTTAAATGAATGTATGCCGTCCTCATTTTATTTTGTATACATATATTAATTAAGTATTTAATTATTGTAATTTGTAAGTTAAGTTTTATACCAGTTGTGCCATAGTTTGTAGGTGTTGTATAGAACAGCAGTGAAGATAATTTAAAATTGTATTCGTTCTAATATGGCATTCGTGTGCTGTACATGCATAGTACTTTTTTTATGTATGTAAAAATGAAAAAATAACTATTAATTTTCACAAAGAAAGATTATTTAATAATACTTTAAATATATATATTTTTTTTTTTTTGAATTTATAATATCTGAATACCCAATATATTTAATAACAGTGTATATTACAAATGCCATTTTAGAACTAATAAACAAAGTGTTTAGAAGAATTTGTAATATTTTGTAGACAATACATTTAGTTGTTAAGTCAAATAAATTGAAAAATTTTAACAGATTTTAAAATCCGTCCGTTTATATTAAAAACATACATGTGATTAGTAATACATTATTTATTGAATGCATTTGTCTATTTTATTTTATATTAAAATTGTTTTATTTTGATTTAGTAAAATCCAAACCGTGGATATAACTGACAACTAATGTATTTGAAATAATTAAAAAAAAAAACTGCTAATGCATGAAAATTTTAGCTCTAACTATTATTACTATATTATCAAGAATTTCAAAAATATAAACCTTTATTTATAACATAATTTTTAATTTAAATTACAAAATAATATTGCTATTGAAATTTACTAGTTAGATTCATAATAATAATTTAATTTTGAATAAAATGCAATGATAATCATATTTCTATGGTAATAGCATGACAAATTAGATTATCTAATAATATAATATATATAATTTATCTAATTTGTCATGGGTAATAGTACACAATTATGTTCCAAACTATACGATGGTTTATTTATTATATGGGTTATAGAATTAAATAAAGAGATTTAGGTGAAGGCGTAAAGCAGTCTTAAAGTATCATACTATTGACAGAATAGTTAAAATGTATTTTGGTATAATTAAATAAATCCTAATACAGAGATGGAGAATCTATGACACACACATGATCTTTAAGTGAACACACAAGGTTTGTTTTTATCAGTCAAGCCACGGATGTAGGCATTTTAAGGTTTAAAAAAAGGGTCATCAAAGTACTTGACACACAAGAAAAGTAAGACAGAATCAAAATTTTTATTTGATTCACGCCTACAGAAACGTCCCTGTCCTAATGTATTTAATTCATTTTATAGTTTGTTATAAAAACAATAATTAAGAGAAGTTGTTAGAATTTAGACCCAACTACATCATAGCAAATTCTAGTTATACCACTGCATTTTATAAAGTTTTCTAAGACGATGAATTAACAAGTAATTACACAATATAACCAGAATTAAAATATTTCCAAACAATTGTAAATTGATTGATAGTTTATTAAAAATCATATAACATTTATGTTCTTTAACAGTTACTGAATTTATTTGAATTATGTCAGTTTATCGATAGATACATTCAAATTCCAGTAAAAGTAGATCAAAAAATAATACATTTAGCCACAATTCAAATGAGCAATATTGTTGCCACAAAAAAAAAATACATCATATAATTAACTATAGTTAAATATTAAAAATCAAATCCCTAACAAATAAAAACCAAAACACAAATTTAAGGAAGATCATCATGAGAATTGACATCATTCAGGCTACATGTTCACTTGTCTTGCTAGTACAATAAATACAATTTTGACCAATGTCATTGGACTACATTACTATTTACTAAATGTATAATATATATTCTTATACTTAAATACATTAACTTATTTCTTATGCATAGTTTTCCAAATTCTTTATTACATACCCAGTTATCAAATATTATAAATATAAGTATAGATTAGTATTAATAGGTTGGGTAAAATGTGTAACCGCTCAGCTTCTTTGTAGTCTGTGATTAGGCTGAAATTCTTTTGGAATACCTCTTGAGTGGTTTTTATGTCTCTTGTTATCACATTTTTCTAGTTGTTCAATCCCTCGAACTCTAGAGATCAGTCTTTTTTTTCACGTTGAGCGCTTTAAAAAATGTCCACACAAAAATTTTACCAATTTTTAACATTGACCTATAAAATACATTATTTTCAATTATTATTAAATTTGTGTTTAATAAACTTAATAAAAACTTACTCTGATTGATTATTTTATTATGTGGCTTTTTGGCTAGCTTGTAAGCTCTTTAATGCACTGTCACAGTCAGTTGTATCAATATCATTTAAATTCAACCCTAAGCGTTCAATTTCAGCATATGTTCCGAATGGTATTTTCCCCAAACATTCTAATTTAAGAATATGCATTTTAGACCGTAAATGTTTAGCTAAATGTCCATGAATTCGAAAACCGACTTGGCAATCAGCACATTCAAATGGTCTTGGATTTTTAACAATGGGCCCTTGAGTGGACATCATATTTACCTGAAGAAAAATAATTATTAAAAATAAATATTAAACAGAATCAAATATAATTCTTACTTTATTCAAATGTGAGATAGAGTCCAAATGTTTTTGGAGCAAATGTTTAGTTCGGAATGATTCTTTACAGCCTTCACATCGAAATGGTTGTTCAAAATAATGTATATTAATGTGCAATTGTAATTGACTAGGTTTATTGAATACCTTATCACATACCATACACTTACTTCGCCCATCTTCTAGAATACTAAATACCATAACTATTTATTAGCAACAGTTATATTGAGCAATTGAAATGTAAAACACGATAAATACCTGGTATACTTTTGTGATGGACCATTTGTTGTTGGTTGTCGAAATAATGCTTTAGGTTTTTTAGGGGACTGCAATATTACTTGAGGTTTATTTATTTGTTCTGATTCTTTGCTACCTCCGAAACGTGAAAGATCCATTGGTTTATTAACTGCTGCTTTTGGACTACTACTCAGAATTGCATTTACATTATGCCTCAAATCTGTAGGTGTTTTTTGAATCGCCTCTGGATTATTAAAAACAGTTGTGGGTGGAACAGGAGATGATGATACCAAGAGACTGTTTCCAGACTGTAAAGGTGGACTTATTTGTTTCTGGTATTGATGATTATTTTTTACCTCAGGCTCAGTCAATGTTAAAGGTGATTGATATGGATATGATACAGGCCGATGATCATAAGGCAATATGCCAGCTTTTGCATGATTTGATTGAGGTATTTGTGATGGGCAGACCTGTGAAAGTCTTAATAATGAACGTGCAGCATCAAAATCAGATTGAGTTTTACGCCATCCGTGTCTATCTACTGCTTCCTCTTCATCATCTTCATCATCAATATCATCATCTTCGTCCATATTATCTTCAGAGTAGTCTTCCATATCTTCAGAATCAAGTTGTTTAATATCATCCATGGACATTGGATTTTGATCCTGTTCAACTCCTTTTTTAAAATGTGCTTTTGACTTCATATGTTTTGTTAAATTGCCTTTAGTCTTAAAACTATAAAAATAAAATAAAAATGTTATTAAAAATACGTCATATATTACAGCATTTTCAATAAATATTACCTGAAAGTACATTGCGTACAAGTATATGGCCTTAAGTCAGTATGGGTTCTGATATGTTTCTTGAGCATTGAAGGCTTTTTACAACGAATTCCACAATCAGCACATACATATCGCCCCCTTCCCCTTCCTCTGACATATACATAATCTTCGTTAGATTCAAAACCTCCAGGGCAGATCTTTAATTTACCCAAAGTGTTAGTTTCAACTCTACTGGTTTGATCAGGTGATTGTTGATGCTTATAAGATGAATGGGCAACTATGTAATCATGAGATTGACCAGCTTGTATGTATCTGTGGTTACGCTGACTTGAGTCATATAAATCCATCCCTCTAACACCTAGCACATTACTTCCCATATCGGAACAAATCTATAATGTAAAATGTACATTTATCATTCAACTAATATTATATACACAAATCGAACAAAATAATAACTCTGTAATGGTTTGATATTACACATATATATTGAATAAGTTAATCAATAGGTAATAGTTAATAGTTCATCAATATGTATATACCTTCCAATTTGAGTACATTGATATGGTATTAACTTCCGGAAGAATTGTGTATGTGGGTTGACATTTGGTCAGCGTACAAAAAAATACTCTCGTTGTACATTTTAAACCCAAATAAGTGTAAGCATGGCCATTAAGATATAATTGTTGGTAGCTCTTTTTTGGTCTTGGAGTATCTGGACTAACCATAGGTAGCATGCGGTTAGTACTGAATGTTCCTGGTTTGAATGCCAATGATGTTGGTCGTACAAATTTCTGGGCCACTGTACTACTAGTAGTTGTAGTAGATGTTGCAATCTAAAAAAATATTATTAGTTACTTCAAATAATTAAATTAATATAAATTGTATAAAATATATTTATTTTTTTGAGAAAATAGAATCATTAATATTTATCATAAATAGGTCTCATTGGGTTGAATAGTAAATGCAATACGTAATTTAGTATACATTTTTTTTATAACATATAACATAAACATATCATACGAGTTTGACTTCATAATAACAATTATTGAACCATTACTCAAGGTGATGATGACTGGGTCACAAAATATAAAATTATAGGTATATCTTACATTAATTACTGGTTATTAAAACCATACTAGCACTATTAACTTCAATGTCAACAGCTAACAATATAATATTTTAAATAATACTAAAAGACTAAATACTTCAAATTAAGAATAAATGAAGATAAATGTTTAATGTTTATCAATAGTTATTGAAATTAAAAACATTGTGTTCATATTATTTATTAATATGTCCATATCATATATTATATGTAAAAATTATTTGCTTTGATTGAATGTCTATCTTATAAATCAGAAATTATACGTACATTTAAACATTAATATAATTATTAATATTGTATAGTGTTGTACAATTCGTTTACGTTAATATTGATAATAAAAAGACTTAAAAATAAAAAATTTTAATTACCTATTAATATAAATGCACTAAAAGATTAAATAAATCATAATTCAACTTTTAGATTCTGAACGAAGTGATGAATGTATTGATTTTACAATGTGTGTTTTTTTTTTTGTGTCTGTCAGTCTGGAGCAGTAAAAGTGCTTCGATTTTAAAAAATGGACCTTTCTGATAGGAAAGTGAATCTAGTTGGTACTTTAGGGGTAAAAAGTAAAAAATTTCCAATAGTTTTCAAAAGCGTCAGGAAAAACCCTAAAAAAGTAACAAAAAAACGGGAATTTTTACGCATAACCAGTTTTTAACAAAATCGATTTTTTTATATCGTTGTAATTCAAAAAAAAATCACTATAAATACTTGAAATTTTCACCAAATATTTATGTTATCTATATACAATTAAATTTTTAAAAAAATTTTGAATTTTTTTTTATTTATTTATAGACCATAGAAATTTTAGATTTTTATAAGAATTTTTTTTTGAAGTGTCGATAAAAAAATTTTGGATGACCAAAAGCACTTGAAAATTTAATGCAAGGTTCCTTATGAGTTGTTCTTATTGTAGCTAAACAAAATTAAAAATCGTTAGTCACAATATTTTTTTTATAAGAGTTTAAAGTTCACATTTTTACGAAATCTGTCAAAAACGCGAAAATTTGCAAGTAATTTTGAAGTTGAAAAATCATAAAAATTGTTTGTGTTAATAACTAAGGATTAAAAATACAACACTAAGTTTTCCGTAAGTTTTCCTTCAAATAGGTATAGAGAAAACTCGAATCATCATTATAGGAAAAATTTTAAGTGCGTTTTAATTTTAAATTTTTAGGAAATAGCGTAACGATAACGATTTAACCTCAAACGATTTTAAATATTTGTTATTATTCAAAAAGTATAAGTACTTGAAAATTTTACCAGTTATTTAGATTGGTATTTTTTTTTTACATGATTTAATTTTCAAAATATTTTGACTTTTTTAAACTATTCATAGACGACTGAAATTTTCAATTTTTCTGAAAATTGTTTTTTTAAGTGTTGATAAACTTTTTTTGGCCCAATCAAAATACTTGAAAAATTTATGCTAAGTTCCTCATAAGTTATTCCTATAGTGATTAAAAAATTATAAGAATACATTGGCACAATTTTTTTTTATTAGCATTTGAATTTCAAATATTGACAAAAATTTGTCAAAATCATGAATATTCGCAAATTATTTTGTAGGTATATTTCATAAAAATGTTTGTATAAATAGCTAAGAGTTGAAAATTTAATACAAGGTTTTGCATAAGTTTAGCTTACAATAATTTTAAAAGAACTTACATTTTGGTTAATCAGGCTATTAAAACATAAACCACCTTTTTCACCAACCACTGGAAATTATATCCTAGGCTGACAAATCATCTTCGTTCAGAATCATTTTTCGTATACAATGATAACTATCATTGGATTCAAATTTAACACTCCTATAATATATAATAATGATCTACGCGGCACCTAATGTACAGCAGTGCGGTACCCACTTGCCCGTTTTTTTTTTAAATAATTTGTAAATTGAGTAAAAGTCGTATTTCATATAATGAAGTGTGTAAATAAATTAAGCTCATTTAAATTAAAAAGGTATATACAATTTATTAATAACAAATATAAAAACTTAATAATCTAACTAAAATCATATTTTATGTTTTATGGCCCTAAGAAATAACCTGCCATTTCTAATCTTTGGATAAATTCCAAATTTAAAAATATTTATATGTATTGGTTCTTTAGAGGTATAATTAATATAAAATAATATTTTGAACACACATAGGTATTTTCTTATACTTTTTTTTAAAAAATAAATAATACAAGTATAATTAAATATTTAAATATACTCCAATAAATTATTCAATATATACTATTATTACCTGATGATGAGATGTTGAAACAATAAATTTGTCATCTACTTTGGGTTTCTTCGGGGGTGGAGGATCATTTGGTTTCTGTTCATACTGAGGCCGGAGTTGGTGAGGTATTGCAGTATGTGGACCTGGAATACCTGGTACAAAAGGTACAGCACGACTACTTTGGAATAAGGCGATCATATCCTGTTGTTGTATCAAGTTACCAACTCGTAAAACGACTGGTTTTTGTACATCAGGTTCCTTTGGTCTGTGAAACTCAACTAACGGTGTGCGTCCTAACAATGGTCCTGGTGACGGAAGAGGCATGGCTACAGTCTTGGGCTCTGGATATTTAACTCCATTTGGACTTCGATCACAAATATGTCTGACCAAGTCTTCTTGACTATTAAATTTTAAGCCACACATTTCACAAAAAGGCTGTTCTTTATTTTCATTACATTTAATTATTTGGTTCAATAGCAACTTGTATACACCTTTTAGCTCAGTTTGACCATTTACAACAACGGAAGGCAATTTTTGTTGACATTTTTTAACTGCATCGACTACGGACAAATTCAAAGGTTGAGAAGAATCTTCTTCTTGTTTGTTTGGTAATACTTGAACCATCTTTGGAACTGATAGGGAATGGTCTTCTGGTGCATTTAATTCTTCTGATTTTGTGTGTATTGAGGCAGTACGAAATTTCGGTTTGTATATTTTTGGCTTTATCTCTTCTGGTTCTTCTTTTGCCAACCGTTCTGTATGAGATTGGGACTTGCAGTGTTTCGATAGGTTGCTCTTTGTTTTAAAAGCAAATCCGCACGTTTCGCATGGGAAAGGACGTTCATCGGAGTGCACTTGTAAATGTTTGGCAAGCGCACTTGGTTTGGTACATACAGTTTTACAATATGGGCATTTATGTCGCCATACACTCTCGAGAGAATATTCATCAGTGGATATCACAGGTGCAGGAATAGCAATTTCAGGATAATCGTCCGCCGTAGCAATTTTTTTGAATTTTTTATGTAAGTAGTTTCCACCCGATAAAGGGGCTGACGGCGAAGATTTGTCAGAGTGACACATTACGTCTAAAAAAAATATATATATATATACCTATATTCATAATTACATTATAATAATTTTAAAAGCAATCAAAAATTAACGTATAGTAGATTAGTAGGTTATATTCTAAAAAATGATCAACAGATTCGATTATCGAATGAACAATTTGTTACAACTCAACAATATCTATAAAGTATAAAGACTAAAGATACCTAATAACTTGTCTACGATTATGATTTATATAATATTTCGATTCACCAGGTGATTGAAATTCGAGATTAGCATTTGACTCAACTCTATTTTTCAAGGCATTATTTAAATATTTCAAAAAATCGTCATCGATTCTATTATTCATCAATAAATAGTAGAACTTGTAAATATTTACAAACTTAGTGAGTAGTGACTTTAAAAACATTGTACTTTTAACCGGTTTATTCTACTCAAAATATAACTCTATAGACTGAGTCACCCTCTGACAATATTCATGTGCAATGGCTTGAAGTTATCGAAATCCGTTTCCTTCGCCTTATATCAAATAAATGTTGTATTACGCGTCAATCTCATTCACAATAAGTATAAGTAATTATTGTTATACACATGAAATATATAGTAAATAACACTAATAATAGTTTCTGTCAAGAGAAATATAATTTTAAAATCTTAACTCACAAATTATTATAATATTAACTATGTTATAACTTATATAAGCATTTTAAATGAGTAAACTACATTTTATATTACTATATTATAATAGGTATTTCAAAATATTCCAAATACAATGATATTTCTATAAGAAAAAAAAACGATCATTAATCATTCCTATTTAGTGGTTAGCGTATTTGATTGTTGAATATTATATTTAAAAAACTTATAGTTAATATAATTATTTTTTAACATAATATAACATAAGTATATATATTTAATATTTATACTAAATTATATAATACATACCTATAGGTAGGTATGAATAATTTATAGTAGGTACTATACTAGTTTCTAATCGATTTATTATATCATTAACTTTAATCTAATGTCAAATGACAAATAGTCAATAAACCTACCTAGCATAAGTGATTATTTTCCTAAAGTAATTTTTGAATTATTTTTATCGTCAAATATAAAAATAAAATCAATTAAATGTATCTAAAAATTAAAGCAAACATGCCAAAAAAAAAAAATGTGTTAAGTGCATGTTTTCTCATCAAGATTTAGTAGGAGCAAACACATAGTTAATTATACGATGTCAAGTGCACATTGCACGATAATATATATTATTTACTTATTATTTATAATGATAGGAATTATTGACCTATCTATTAAAAAATTTAAAGCAAAAGCCTAATAATTTACTTATTTTTATATTTTAAGAACGATTTTGTTTTATCATTGGTACACCAATAGTAATTTGTCTTATAACATTTATACGTTTGTATACATATAGGTAATATAACAAAAAAATATTTTATTATTTTGTTATAAATTATAATATAATAGGTCAATAATTTAATCAATAATTTTTAATGTAATATTAGTTTGAACCCTACTGGTTGGAACTAATATAAGTAAGTACTTATGTACAGTATAATTTTACCACGTGATGTAAGATGTAATTGAGACTAAACAGACGCAGATAACAATTTAGCTTTAAATCCCCTCTTGGTTCTTATACTTACTGGTAACTACACATGATATGTGCGTAATTACGTTAATACAATAATGAGCTATTAAAATCAAAGTACCTATAATCATTTAACCCAAGTATGTAAATTATATAGTTTTATTGTATATATATTGTTATATATAATTTAAAAATCGAAATTAACAAAAATACATTCCATTTTATGGTAAATAGTAAATACTAATATTATTTGAAATACATATACTCTTTGTGTAAAAATTAATATTATGATATTACTTCTAACTTATTATTAAATGTTAATTCTTCACAGATATGTAGTTTCTGAGTTTCTCTATATTCCTCTATACCTATCGTTAAAACATAATTTATCATGTTCCCCGTTGTAAAATGCTCTTAGGGCCGTTCTTACAATGTCCGGTTAAAGTTTACAGACACTTAACCGGCGGAATTCTGCCGGTAATAAAATCTGTTATCAGTCGGTTAGCGTTAACCAACACTTTACCGGACATTGTAAGAACGGCCCTTAGTGTTGTCAGTTTAAAATTGTATGAAGTTTTAATTTATAGTTTTTAATATAAACTAGACACAAAAAAAAAAATTAAATACAATATATTGTCTATTAGTATACTGAATATTCATGTAAATAATATGGGAATTTTCAGTTCAAATGTATGGACCGATAATTGACTCATATAGGCAACTGGAGGTCTTTATCAACCATTGGGTAAACTAATCAGTAGTATTAGTGTTATTACTACTTACTGATTACTGACTTGAGGGTCATATTAACAGGTAAAAAGTACAGTACGATTTATAAATATATTTATGTATTGTACTATATAAAACGTATACAATTTGTAGATAAATCTTTTACAACTCACTTTTGTTCTCGTTGTTGCTGGGACTCATCTTGATCGTATCGTCCACTGAAACGTAAAAAGCAAACACAATTTATAAATACAAATCATAACAATATTCGGACTGTACAGAAATAATACGTAGCGTATACGACGAGCTTGGCGAGGTCAATGGAATTGTACGCGCGAGTATTATTTAGTTTATATACTATAGGTATAGTATATATAATATATAATAATCACCGCTGCGCGCGTATATACGGACACATTCGGGTACGTGGGCAGAGCAAGCGCATAACTTAGACGAGCCAAAAGCTAATATTAGCGTCGTTGCCGAGTGAAAAGAAAGAATACTATTCAAATACCCCACGGGCTCACCTCCGACGCGGACAATATACATATTACGCTGTCAACCGCCGCTGCACCACCTACGTGCAAGTGCAGTGCATCACACCACCACCACCGACCGACCGAATTCGATTTTCGGGCGGTCGGTCCGGTTAGACCGGTGATCGGCCAAAAACAACAAAAATATAAACACTGCCGAGAAAATAAAAACCTATTCGGTATTTGCGAATGTATACGAAAATATTTACACTCTCCACGGGCCGATTGTTATACTACAAGTCTACAAATTGTAATCAAATTATAATACTTATATTGCGTGTATTCGTTTTGAATTAAGTGTGCGACGGAGTTTAACACTTCACAGCGCGATTGTACAGATATTATATGTTGCGTTCGGCGCAAGACAAGATTAATAACCAAATAATAATAAAGAAATAATAACAAACGACACAGACGAATAAGACATGTTTTATTATGATCGTTAAAGACCTATCTTAATAATAATATACGCGGAATCGTAATATCACATTATGACGATGATATTTTTTTTTCCGATCCGTACGCAGTTCAGGAAGAAAAAGTAACCTAACCGACTGATCTCACGACAGGTTTAAATTTTTATTTTACGTTTTTAATCCTTTTCGTTTCTGTTTTCCCGGATCGGCGTGTGCATTGTGCAAGCAATACATACAGTAAGACTGTATTAGCGAGAACCGGTTTGCCATCTGTCCTTAACTGCCTATACGCACACGCACCCGCAGCACGATATATAATAAAATAATAACGACGACGATGATAATAGTAATAGATATACGACGTCACTAAACTCAAAGACGGCGACCACGGGGGGGTTGTCACAGTTTTCAAAGGTGGCGAGCGATGAGAGGGATTGTCGACCGGGGATCTTTCGAGTTACGGCGCCAGTCGATGGAATTTTTCGCCCACGACTGTCATCAGTATTTGGGTGAAGGCTGACCCACCAGCCTTTTGAATCGAGACCCTATAAATTATATACAATTATTTTACAACGCTTTTGAAGACAACATAATAATTATATTATAATGGAGATCCTAGTTTATTATCGATTATTATTATTATTGTTATTTATACGCCTTATACGAATTCCATTCCTATTTCCCATTCATAAACAATTATATATGATAATGACGTATGCACTATATACGGTGCAGTTAGTGTACATTACGTGAATACGTATTCTACTATCTTTGCAGTGCAACATGACTCCAGCAAAAAAATGTACCAACGTCCGACGTAATTTCCATATTATAATTCCGAATGCTTCAATAATAAAAGTTAGTCGTTTACACATTTTCCTTAACGTAAAAGAAAACCAAAAGACAAAAACGATTAATGAATGATAATAATTGAAATCTTAAAATTGTGTTTATCAATATTCAAATAAATAAAATACATTTTCAAAAGGCTAAACCATTCTACCGTTGATTAAGAAGTTAAAGTTATTTAACTTTTTAAATTAAAATTCGTACATATTATTTTATACTAAAACAATAAATGATTTTTAGCCTTTAGGAATATTGCCAAAGTGTGTTTTTTTGTCAAATAGATTAATTCGTATATATAAATATATAATATGCTTTAAAAAAAAGTATAATTTGTTCACTAATACATGCCCAATGTACTGTTAGTGCTCAAATAATAATATATTAGACAAATTTCATATTGTATAATACATTTTTTAATTGATATTTAAATTTCAGATGATAAAAAATCAAAATATGGGTAGAAATATTGTACCCATAAATAATGGACATAACAAACTTCACTAAATGAACATTGTTTTCGTTTAAACGGAGACCATATTTTAATTTTTGAAATGTTACGTTCTAAATAATAATAAAGTAGAATATCTTGTGTATAATTTCATTCAAACTAATAATGTTTAAGTATTATAAATAGAAACCTATACTCCTATATACCAGATTTCGCTTTCATACTGTAGATGTTATTGGTTATTAGCACAGAACTTATTAGTGACAAGCGTGTTTAACACTGAATGTACCTGCATCATTAATTATTATTATTGTCTATATTGATATGCCTAACTGATATACAATTATAATTTTATCACATTGTTTATGCGCTAGGTCATTACAATTTATAAATAAAACTTAAATTTTTCTAATAATAATCACGAAACTATAAAAATTGATTTTTTAGTTTGTCTACAACTCTCTATTTTAATCAATTGCTCTTTTAGTTTCTTAAATGTACCTACCTTCTATATTTTTTTTATTAAAACTAATTCTACTCTATTATGAAAGTAGACATAAGCGCAATAATACGATATGGATAGTTTGAACTTTGAAGTGAGAGATAGCTCCCAGGATATTTATAAGTTATAACAAATAAACTATTTTATTGTCACGTGGTAATTTTTTTTAACTTATATACCTAATGTACATTAGATATTTTTGTTGTCAAATTCTAACTAAAATCTATAGATTTAATTTTTTATTTTATTCTTAATAATATATTACTTGACAATTGAAATACTTCAACTACCTACTGTAAACTAAACATCGTCGTGGTTATCTGTCAATTATTTGTATTTGTAATCAAAAATGTATGTGAATGATACCATTTACAAAAGTAAATATTATCTTAATAAATGGCCTTATCCATTGGTAGTTATTTTCTTTTTAATTGTAGATAACACTAAGTAATCCCTTATAATTTCTTATTTAGTATTGTTATTTATTTTAGTGAAAATATAACAAACCCTACATAGGTTATGTGTCCCCTGTCTCTGGGAACAATTCAGAATAATAATGATAATGTATTAATAAAATGTAAAGTAAAAATCATGTGAAATTTAAAAGGATTTTTGAAGGTAAGCTTAAGAATGGTATTAAGATGATGGCTCCTTGCAAGGGTCTGTTTGATGAGAACGATACTAATTGAGTCCCTATCCCTGAATGGAAAAAATAATAATAGGTATGTTAAATAAACTATAGTTGAGTCCTTGGATTATTTTAAGTAAAATATAAAATCATTTGTAAATTACGTATGCAGAGGCGACTACGTTATATCGTTCATATCATTTTTATTACTTTCCTCAGATAAAAATCGAATAATATAATAAGTTTTATTATTAACAACATATAGGCTGAGAATTTTGGAATTTATTAATATCATGAATTATACATAATATATTATACACATTTATGATATTTTTCAAAACTAACATAAAAAACATTTTTAATCACACCTATTTTTTTTTCTGTGACGAGTCCTACCTAATTCAGAAAAATTAATAAGGAAAATGTTTTCCTAAGTTTACCTGACGAGATTCAGTTAATATTTAACCATGGACTCAATTGGTATGTTTTTTTTTTATAAATTAAACCAAACTGAGACATAATAATTCGTTTTATGATTCATTTCGTACGCAGCCAGTAAAAATGTATACAGCACTACCGTAAAAAACTGTAAAAATATTTAAAACATGTGTATTATAATTTAGTATGATTTATCTATTATACTATTATAATTAAAAACGAATGTTCTTGATGATTTATATACAGGGTGATTTTTTTATCGTTGAATACTTTGCATACAAAGTGTATACAAAGTGTTCAACGATAAAAAAATCACCTAGTATATAATATATTATACACTACAACGTTTAATTATATTTTAGATATATTATACATCATAGGTATACCGTATACTATACCTATCTAATTATATAAGATACCGTTTTCTTAATCACAACATATACATTATACACGTTATAACTAATTATGTTTACCGATTCCACATTTTCACTCCATAGCACGCGCGAGCGCTCTTATCATGGACAATGGTATTTAGAGACTTTCCCCCTCCACGCATGTTTTTTCACAGTACTGGACAATGCAACCACTTGCCAATTAATAGGACCAACCATTCGCTAAGTACCATAACATTCAATAAGAATCAGAAAAGTATATACCATAACCATACGATACGGTTATGTTATACACTATATAAGTAAATAAATTGTATATCTTAAATACTTATTATAATTTATTTAGCAGGTAAGATATCAAGATCATTAGTGCGAGATGTCCTAGATTCAACACTAATTGTCACCGAGTAAACGCATCACACTTACATTTTACATCGAAAATGATTGTACCTATAGTCATTGATAAAATGAATCACTTTCTCCTTTTAATGCCTATGTATAATAATATACTCTGCAGGCAACCATTTTAGTCGGGACTTGTAACCTACAGGTTAAAGGTTGACTAAACGCGCAACTGATTTACGAAGTGAAGTCTGGTTGCCCATTGGAAGTTGGCGCGAATATATATATATATATATATATATATGTATACAATAATACCATAATATAATAAACAAGCAAAACATCAATCCAAATCCCCTCCCAATACCATCACGTTCACCCAACGGAACGGCAGCGGCTGTTTACTTTCTATAAAGCATAAAAAAAAAAACCTTAACGTTTTATTATTTTTTTTTTTTAACTGAATTGCGCATACAAAATAATACATAGCAAAGAGCTTTATAAAATAAGCACGGCACACCAACAGGTGACCTTCGACGCACTTCGCGTTTTTTTTTATACACTACACCACATCGCGGTGCGCGTATATAATAATATAATAATATAATTACGTTAACATGACGATTGTGAAATGAAAATGGATTTTTAAAACCAACATATTATATTATGTAAAATGGATGCGTAATTACAAAACTATGTCTGTGGGCTACCGTACCGGGCAGTCTGTACTCGACAGAGCGACTAATTAGTTAATATATACATATAAATTAATGTTCTTTCATTATCATTTCTCTCTTTATCATTATTAAAATATCTAAAGTATTGCCATAACAGATAATGTATACAGTGTGGTGTATGAGACATATAGATATAGGTACTTATACAATATACAATATATATAGACATAGAAACATATTGCAGACATTAGGTATTAACGACACGTCGACATGTCTACGCGTGCATTATAAACATAGGTATATAAATATAATCATGGTCGAATAAGAGTTGATCATTGGATAACAAAATAATGTTTAAATTAGTTGTAAGGGTGTAGTTTTTGAATTATGATAAAGAAGAGAACCATCATCAGACGATGATACAGACGCGTTGCAGTATCTCGGATTTCATTTAGTATACCTACCGATTCAATTTAACATCGTCAAAAATTAAGCACAACAAAAAAAAAACAAAAATGTAGCCAAAGTAATTGTTATACATAATATAGGTACAATAAAACGTGTAGAAGTAAACACCGAACAAACGAATATTTCGAATAAATTAACATTAACTAAAACAAAATCATCGTTCTACAGAACGAAAATAAAATGACAAAGTACAAGGTTTTAACTCTACAACTAATATATTACACTCAATAGTACCAAACAGAAAGCAAATCACTAAAAAATTAATTATATAACTCGAATACGTACTTATTTTCATAACTTAACTTATGTTATTTTAATTAAAATGTATAATTATATAATAAGCCAAGTTAGGTTTTATAAAAACCAGACTTTGTACAAAATCAAACCAAAAATTATAATATGCTAATAAAACACTGTCTAATATAAAATAGGTATGTATTAGTAAATAAATTAGTATTTTATTAATTTAAAATAATATAATATTAATTTTTAATAAATTATAAATAGTAATATTAGTACACTAATAGGTAAACGTATAATTTTTTGTAAATAATGAAAGATAATTATTAATAACTGACCATTTTTTAAATTTATGCAATACGTGTTATTGCAATGTCTCTACTCCATAGTATTAGTCTTAAGTTATCAAAACAAGCTACGCAAACGTGGTAGGTAATAGAGAGAAATGAATAGCATAACGGTTGATTTCAGATTATCATTGAATAGGCGTGGTTAAAGTGAGAGAGCATAACCGAAATCCAAAATGACACGCTAAGCGGTAAAAAATATAAATTAATCTCGAATTTTTCGTGTGGCAATACCTAATATAATTTCTTTAAATTGTAAGAACCTTTTTATCTATAATATGCATCAGTTTACTGGCTTTAGTTACTAATAGAAAACAAAACAAACAGACAATACTAATATATAATAATAATAATAATAATAATAACAACAACAACAATAACAATAACAAGGCGTTATTGTCGTATTGCTATTGCCCGTTGTTTCATGATTATATTATTTATTATACACAAAAAATTATTTTTAAGTAGTTATTTACAAAAATATTACTCCTCAAAACTACACACACCCGAACTCCAATATTGAACCACCCATTATATTATCACATTTAAGAACAATAATTACAATTTATAAAACAAAATTTTACAGGAGGACCCTATACCTAGCTGCAGTTGACGGACGTTAACTTATCAGTTATCATATACAAGTAAAACCTCTAAACACTGGACACTCTTGGACAATCATATTTGGTTTACTATTCGGAAGATTTATAGTGTAATTTGTTTCCAAAGAACTTGGATGTGTCCGTTAATGTAAGTTTCGTTGAACCTGAGTACGGTCTACGTAACGAAATAAACGACAAGACAGCGATGCAATAATCTGCCGAGCAGCGGGAAAGGCAATCGTATACATAACAGCCGCTCCACGTGCGCAGGTCAAACGACGGTGGTGTACGAAAAAAAAAATCGTATCACAAGAGTAGGTTTAATCACACAAGTATTTGGCGGATAAATATAGAAGAAGTAGGATAAAAAAAAGCTGTTGGTGAGTGTCGTGAGCACCAATCACCGTTTCCCCGGAAACCCAAGCGCGGCGATGACGAGCGTCCGATGGTATCGTTGACCCGTTGGCTACAGTGTCGGCCGGCGGCGCGGTGGTGCAGGTGACAATCGCCGTACCGACGGGTTCTGAGGCTAGACGAATCTCTCGTTGTTTATACACCTCCTGTTATAACGCGCCGCCCGGCTGGCGCCGTCCAGTCCACGGATAATGAAAACCGGTTGACCGTACGCTTACCTCTCTCCAAGCCGAGCCAGGCCGACCCACCACCCGCCGTGTATCCGGTGTAAACCCGTTGTATGTGTATGTGTATGTGTATGTGTGTGCCTGTGTGTAACACCAATAACACGGTCGCCGCACCTCTTTAGAAAACACCCTCCCGCATGTCCAATTCTTATAAAAACTAAAAAGTAAATTATTATACACTTATAATACCTACTAAACGTGATAATATTATACACCCGAATCAAGGACGAGGAATTTTTTTTTTGCCCAACAACATCACAACATACACTATAAACGTAGTTGTGTACTTGTGTGTGTAAGCGTCTACTGAGTTGTAAGATCTCCAAGTCAAAATTCAGAGGCCGATTTAATGTATAACTCTGTATAAATTGAAACGATAACCTCGGGTTTTATTCATCACAATAAACCCGAACGATGATTTTTCGAAAACAGTTATCGCACAATAATAAAATGTATTGATAAATAGGACTTTGTACAATGCCGTATGCATTTTCGATTACAACCAAAGAGCCCGTGTAATTTGCTCGGCAGTCGACACTCGACACACATTAAACAATAATAAACAATATGATTATCTATAAATACTATGAATATAAATATCTACATTTCATAAATTAGTGTTTTAAATATTACTGTGCGGATAGTTTTGTACTTTAACAAGTTATGTATGCACACCACGTTCGTCATGATCGAAGACACATTGATTTTCGATTCGAGCGATAATAATAATACATTACGCGCGGGTAGTAACACTACGTCATAATTGGCTGAATATTAAAATAGTAAACAGTAATTCATTTGAACGTCGTAACGTATTGTAACTCACCTGCGAATGTTTTATTGTCAATTGAACGTAGAACGTGTAAAAATAATAGCCTCGTCAAACGATTTCGAACAAACGGCGCATAACAATACGATCTTTATTATATAATAAAATAGGCGAAACCGCAACACCCATTACAGAATGTTTTAAACAATTTAATTTCAACGTGTCTGCTAAAAAATAAAAAAAATTAAAACGCAAGACTGAATGAAACAATTTTTTTTTTAACGGCTCATCGAGTGAATCGAGTGTATAAAGCACCGAAATACCGAATATAATGAATATAAAATATAATCGGTACGAGCTAATGGGATGCGCTTTTTGGTTCTTAACACGGTGAATTATATGGATTTATCAATTGTTTGTTGATCATGCACTATATATAAATCATCATGAAATATGAATCAAGCTCTATGTAAATTGTATACAGTATACTTATTACCAATATCAAATTATTGTGAGTAATAATCTGAAGAGGTAAACCGTCGTTCCGATAACGCGGTATCTATAGCGTACTATTTTATTATTAATTATTATAATTTGTCGATTAATATAATATTCCGTGTTTGCGCATTAAAACATTATAATTTGTGTTGTACAGGTAAAAATTAACGAGTAACCGTTGGCGGTTGCAGCCCAAACGTGTTTATTTAGAAAAAATGTTTGAGAAACTGGCCAGTGGTGGTGGTCGGTGTGTAATACTGTAATAACTATAATGAGCTATAATAATATCAGTAACTAAAATGAGTATTAACTGATAAGTAATATCTGTTTACCAATTTAAAGCATAATATAGTATTGTATTATAGCAGTAACACTGCAACAGAAACCGAAAATCATCGTCTCGAAGAACGTCAAGTATATACGCTATTATTATTATTACTCATCGGGCCGAAACCACTTGTTAGAATGCCCCTCTCCTCTCATATCCGCTCGTTCCGATACGCAACCACGCATTTATTATTATTATTTATTACTATACGATACCGCGTGCGCGATCGTTGCAATCGTTTACCGCCGCGCTACGTCACGTACCGAGAGACACTCGCCCACACACGATACCTGAATATTTAAAAAATTATAATTTTGTTATTATTGTTTTATTGTAATAATAATAATAAAATCATGATGCGCGCACCGAAGACGAGAGCTCCTCTCGCGCGGTAGGCGGGTGGGTGTGTATGTGGGTACGCGCACCGTCCGTCGTCTGGGTCTCGCGGGTTATAAGTTATTCACGACTTGATGCGTAAACGCGGCGGAGAACAGGTGCCCGGGAGAACCCGGTTGTAAACATTGGCCGTTTGTGTACGCGCCCGCGCGCTCGAGCAAGGCGGGCGCGGACCCGTGGCCCCGCTAGGACGGGGACGGGCTCGCGTTGCAGCGGCGACGACGACAATGGTGGGTGTGTGGAGGGGTCGGGCGGTCGACCGGTGTGTGTGTGTGTGTTTGTGTGTGTGTGTGTGTGGCGACTGGCCGAGGGGAGAGGGACGACGACGCGATATGCCAATAACGCAATACAAGGAACCTTGGTGCCGACGACGTGGCCATGACGCGGGGTAGGGGGGGGGGACGACGACTGTATAATGATGCACGCACACATGTATGTATATAAATACAATATGTGTATGTGTGTGTTTTGTGCACAGCGGCAACGTGGGGATAATGTGTGTGTGTATGTTGTGAGTAAGATTCCGCTGGGGACTCCTCGTGACCCGTTTGACCGGGGGAACGGTAGTGAAGGGCGATGAGGTGGTGGCGGACAGTGTCGGGGATAACAACACACGCACAGCCTGCCGTGGCGATGGTGACGGCGGTGCAGCGGTGGAGGCGACGTCACGGCGGGACCGGGTCAGGGGGAATCCGCACATTTCTCCGCGTACAGACGTACTATACAGTGCCTACTCTACGGTAACTATACAATATACCGCGTGCCGAAAACGAGAAAATATATATGTATTATATTATATGTGCGTGTGTATACACTCGCACAGAATGCAATAAATAATAATAATATACCGTTTGTTGTTGTTGTGGTTGTCGAACCGACGATATGTGTTATGGTAGAGCGATAAACCGCGGCGAAGAGAAAAATGACCGCTAACGATTATGATAATAACGTAATATACTAATATATAATATAATATGAGAAAAAAACGCGGTTAAAGGTCGAAAAATTGGGTTTCGCAAGCCGCTGTAACGTATTTTAATATGGTTGATTTTGCATTTTTAGATTTTTACAGCGATTTTTATTAGTCTCGTATACAGCACGAAGCGTTCAAAAATATGTTCAAAACCCATTTACATATAACTAGTACACTCTGACGGATAAAACGACAATTTGACAATTTAATATTTGATTTCACCGCACTCATTCGATAGAATCTTATCGCGGGCATCCGGGACGGTTTAATTTTTGCCGAGCAGTTTTAGTGGGCTTTAATGCACACGGTTCACTGCTCAGTGCCTCAGTGCACTATTTAGTGAAAAGTGCATATCATTACGCAGAACATTGTTAATCGTCGTGCAAAACGAAAGATGAATCCAATACTCACATTTGACAGGGACTTCCCCTGGAAATCTTTTTCGCAGCATAGTTTTACATTCCAAAGACATCCGGATCCCGGATTCCCAAAAAAATCACCGTCAACTGTGTGTGTGCGGAGTGTACTCGATGATGACCGCCGTTTGTGCCCATAATTCCGAAGTCATTAATCAAACCGTAAAACGATATTATAGTCAATATGGGTATTTAGAGGTACAACTGTGTAGTCGTATTGAAAAACAAAACGAAATCAAAATCAACGAAAAAAAAAAAACAAAAAAAAACAGTAGTAACAAAAACGATTAAATTTTTAACAGATAAACAACGAGCGTCTTCGGGAGGAAGAGCGAATGAGAACAACAAATGATAAATATAGAAAATTGATCAGCCGACGGAAGCACTAGCGACGTAAACGGCGTGCTGGCATACTGAACAAGTGTTTACTACTGGTGGCCGAGACCGTCGGAACACGGGAGTCGAGACTCGGGGAATAACGACGACGACGACGACTACTAATACTATTACAACAGTACTACGGTACGGCGACGACGACGTACGTGCGCGCGCGGGGCGGGAGGGAAAGCGTCGGACGGTCGGTACGGCGGGCGGCGGCGGCGGTATGGTAACTGGCGGTCGCCGTGGACGGGCGGGCGAGTGGCGGGGCCGCGTTCCGATCGTCTGGCCGCGCGGGCCGGTGGTGCGGCGGGGGTTTGCGCACAACGGTGGCGCCCGTTTCCGCCCGTCCGTCAGGCCGTGTGCGCGGTACCCGATAAACACGTGTTGGTCCGGATCGCCGTGACTGGTGCAGCGGGCGGGTGCGGAGCGGTGTTGTTGGGAAACACTCCGGGATATCCCCCGCGCAGCCGGCAACACGCCGGCGGCCGCCGTGCTCGTGCACGCCACGCGACCGCAGCGCCGTCAGGCGTGCAAGTCCAACAACCGATCGACTCCTCGAGTCCACGACCGTTGTCGGGCACGGTGAACTGACCGATTTGGGCGCGCTCGGGAAACGCCGTATAGCGCACCGATTAAACAGTAAACACGCAGAACAGAACTATTATAATGCTGCGTAGGTAGTTGATTTCGAAAAATAATTTATACGAATCGTCGGCACAATAATATTATTACGGTCGAACGATGCGTAACCGCGGCAGACCGGACAACAAAAATAGCGTCGTACTTGCGATGTTCTTTTCTGCATAACGTCTATAAATTGCCCGTGACACGACACATCACCTAATGAGAAACAAAAACCTCGAACTCCGACAAATGACAATAGCCCCAAAACTGCCCCTATAATTATTGCCTGTATATAAAATATGATATGGATTTTTAACAGGTATTATTTAAAAATACAATCTGTAACCTTTTGCCGGTTATAATAATGTACTTTCATTACGTTTCAACAATACGATTTCAAATTTAAATCCAACCGTTTATGTTTTACGCTATTGCGCCGTTGTATTCATAGAGTATTATTATTATTATTATGATTATGATTATGATTATTATAATCGTGTAGTGCCTGTCTGTAGTTTTAAGTAACTCTTAGTTTTGTTTACGGAATCCCGCTACAGTTATCTTTTAATTCTTATGGTCACATTTTAATATAAAAAATACTTTTGCATTCCTCGAAAAATTTTATTTTAGTTGTTTAATTTTAAATTACAACTCATTCTAGATTATATAATGTTATAAACTATTTTTCAGAAATAAACAGATTGCATTCTTAACATTCTGACGATTACTGAAAAAAATTCCTCATAGATATAGATACTTACATAAATTATAAATATTATATTATTGTGTATACACTATACATATTATATTATATATAGATATTAGATTATAGTTGTTTCCGTGTTTCAATTAACACATTCAATATTAAATGCAATAGGCACACTAATGAGTAAAGAGTAATGACTATGACTGTAACCTCATGATACATCATACCTATATATTAAAAAGGTACACCGTACTGCACGGTACACATTAATATCTAATATATAAATGTGAAAATGAAAACCTTTGAGTGATATGTTCTCGGAAACTACTGAACGGATCGTTACGATTTTTTTTTTTTTAAAATTGAAGAGCTGATCGAGGAGAAGGTTTATGGCATTTGATCGATTCTCTAACTTAATAAACAAAGGAGTTATCAATTATTATAAATAATGGCCTGTTACGTAAACTATTATTATCATTATTATTTTATTTTCGGTAACCATAGTAACAATTTTTTATTATTTTTATTTATTTTCCTCGTTTTTGTAATATTTTTCACTGATGAATCTTTCCTATAGTCTATAGAGAATATACTTATGTAAATGTAATGTAATGACGTCACTGTCCAGCAAGAAATAAACTATTTATTTCTATTTATTATTTATTGGTTATGATTGAATATAATAGTTGTAGACCTGTTGTTATATTTTATCAAAACCATAACAACAAAAATAAGAATTTGCGAAATAAGTCAATGTCCACAGTAAATCTCAAAATCACAGCAATAGACTAACATAACAATACGAAAACCACGAGATGGCACATTATTGTATTTTATCCACTGTAGAAAAAAAAATTGATATAATTTTGAAACTTAAGGGTTAGATATTATAAACTTATTACACATACATCTCGCAGCGTGATAATACATGATAATCTACTGCTCGCATAATCATAATAAGAATATAATATAAAGATATTATAATAATATAATATTATAATATATATATATTATATAATATAATTAATAATATAATATATCATAAGAATCTCACGAGCAACGCCAAGCATACTGACTATAATATTATTATTAGGTACTTGACCAACTCACTAACTGATAAACGTAGTCTGAACAATGATAGATTGATGCTTGTAATTTACATGCTACATTCGTAAAATCGTACTACAAATGTAGTATGCAATAATAAAGCATTTTACAAAATTCGCATTTTAAAGTAGTGCTTGAACAAGTTTTTTGAGAATAAAAATGTCATAATGAATCATATTATAGAATTGGCATTTTTAACGGGCAACGAAGTGCATGGGGTCAGCTAGTATTTTTTTTTTTTTTTTTATTTTAAATAAGATGTTCCTAGCCTTGGCTATCTACATCTATTGATGATTACAATGGTACAATTTTTTTAACAATTTTAACATGATAATTAATTAGAACAATTAAAATAGAATAATTAGTAAGATATAAATTACTAACTAATATATACTGTATGTACAATAATGAATATAATAATATAATAATAACATTGGTAATAGTTA
>VUJU01001267.1:39250-62698 GCA_009835225.1 Aphis craccivora | reverse complement strand
ATTTTAATTGTAATAATTTTCTTTTTTTGTAAATAAATTTAAAAAAAT
Organism: Aphis craccivora; assembly: GCA_009835225.1. Lineage (NCBI taxonomy): Eukaryota > Metazoa > Arthropoda > Insecta > Hemiptera > Aphididae > Aphis > Aphis craccivora. The sequence continues at coordinate 62,650 of VUJU01001267.1, read as the reverse complement.
GTTAAATAATATTAATTAACATATTTTATATATTATTTTCTATGCATCTAATTATTTATCATGCATCATAGATTTATTTTTTTATTTTATTTTAGTACCTTTAAAAGTGAAGTTAATAATCCAGCAACAACTGAATACACAACTTATGAACAACTTCAAACTACATCGATTCAAAACTGTAAGTATGATAAGTGTCAAATCTGAATGTAATAAATAATAAGTAATAATCTACCTTTATCATTTTATGTATACTGGGTGCTGCTTTTATTAGCTATAGTTATTTTTTAAGTAAGAACTTAAATGTAAAAAAATCAAATTCTAAGCAAATAATTAATAATTCAAGTGTTTAAAATTTAAATTAACAAAGTAGGTACTCATTCAAATAAATTTAAACTTAATAAATGTTATTTTTTTAATGATATCATATAATCTAAAAAATAACATTTCTAAGTATTTATTATAGCTTTTTAATAAATTCATCATTTATAAAATTATAAAAAAAATCCATTTCTTTGAAATATGAAAGTTAAATAATTTACTTAAAACTTTTCATTTAAAAATGTTTATTCTTAAATATTCAAACAAAAATATTATGAAAAATAAATACTAAAAAAATATGAAATGTCTAATGGACATAAACTAGATTCAAATAAAATAAACAATTTATTAACATACCTGTCTGATGATTTGTAAATTTGTAATGTATATTAATGTTGTTTTATCATTCTAGCAAACCAAAAAATAGAATCAACTACTATTGAAAAAAAAAACTTAAATAAACCTACTATAGAAATGTTGGAATCTCAAAAACCAAACAAAGTGAGTATCTGTTAAAATTTTAAAAATGATAAGTTTTAATGTAAATAAAGTTAAATTATATTTTTTATGTTATTCAATAAACCTGACATTGTTCATATTTTACTTGTATAACAAACAAGTTATTAATATTATTTTTTGTTATTTTCAAATAACAAACTTTCCACAACAAGAAATAAATATTTGGGATTTAAATATAACTAAATGTTAAGTAGGTATATAACATTTTTTTTTTCTAGGTAAAATGTTTAATAAACAGCTGTATACTATTTGAAATATTTAAGAAAAAAATGTCTTCCATAACTCATCCATTTTTTTTTTTTTTTTAGAAAGAAAATATAAATAACATGACAATTAGAAGTATTACCAAAATCAATAAAAATAGTTTATTCAACAAAGCAACTTCTATATCAGAAAAAAATGAAATTTTACATCATACTCAAAACAATGATAGGAATTATTGTGGTATGTTTTTATACAGTATAAATCAATAGTATACTCTAATAGTAAGATATACAAGTGATACAACTAAGAGCTTATCTGGGGAGGTAAAAATATCAACATTTTGTGACAATTTGAAAATTTATTAAAAAAATATTTTCAAAATAATAAGTGTTTTTAATAATCATCCTGTATATTTGTATAATATGTATTATCTCTAAATTACTTAGAGTTCTGTTAACATTGTTATAGATCCAAATGTATCAAACAAAATTTTATTTAATGATGAAAATATTAATGAACTTGATGTTACATCTATCCGCGTAAGAATTTAAAGTCTATTTAATTACAGTTTAATCCAGATAACTTGATAAATTTCATGACTAATTTATATTCTTAGCTTTTGTAAATATTTATAAGTTATGTCAAAGGTATCAAAACTCTAAAATACATGAGTTGAAATTATTATTCTTTTTGAAATTCAAGTTATCGAGACTCAGCTGTAATATATTTAAGTTAAAATTATTTGAATACATTATAGATAATTTGTTTTAGACTATTCCAAAATTAGAAGCTCACATAAAAAGTTTAGAAAAAATAGAATATGAAATGTTACAAAAAGTGTTTAACATGTTTGTAAATATACCAGAGAAGTTAGCCATTAACATTCCTGGTCTTCGAGATCCATCATCGTTACCTCATCTTAAAAAAGTTCGACAAAAAATAAAAAATAAATTAAGGATTGCTAAAGCACAATTGAAAAGTCAACAAAAAATTCTAAATATTGAGAACTCTTCAGTTTTGGATGATATCTTTGTTGCATCTGATGAAGATGAAAAACATGTAAATAGAATCTCAGAAAACGCTTTTGATGATACTCAATTAGTACACAATAAGAAATTTAGTTTTCCAATAAATTTAAATAAAAATTCTCAAATTAAAGCATCACTGCCTGAAAATAATGTTAACAACTTATCATGCACTATAACATCATCAAAAAATAATTTAAAAGAAAATGATTACAAGCCTGAAGTAAGTTCTAATTTGAGCTGTCTGAAATCTACTACTAGTTCTCAAACAACCAATAAAAGTATGTTATATTTTCATCATAATTTTAAATGATGATCCTAAAAAAATTGATATTTTTTAGCAATAAATGTTGGTACATATCAACCAACTCAAACAGATCATACAAATACCAGTAATAACAAAGATCAATATTCAAGTGCAAACTCGTCCATGGCGGAGTTCACCAAAACTGACTATAATTTTTCTTGGGAAGTTTTAGCAGTTTTTAAAAAAACGTTTGGACTTCGAAATTTTCGTCCTAACCAATTTGAAGCTATCAATGCTGCTCTGCTTGGACATAATTGTTTCATTTTAATGCCAACTGGTNGGTGGAAAATCATTATGCTACCAATTGCCTGCAGTTATATCAAAAGGTATAACCATTGTGATATCACCATTAAAATCATTGATTATTGACCAGACTCAAAAATTAAAATCTTTAGATGTAAGTATTTAATAAATTGTATTTTAAAAGTTTTAGTTTGAAATAAATATGTTTATTTTATGTAATCTAGACATTTTAAAAATATATGTTTTATTCAATTTCAATATTAATTTTGAAACAATTATTTTATCAACAGATATCAGCAGCTCACTTATTAAGTAGTATTACGCCCGATGAAGAAAATACAATTTTTTCTGAACTTTGGGGAGCTGATCCAGGTATATAAATATTAAATGATAATATAAATATGAATACTGTGATAAATTTATTTTTGATAATTTATAAATTAAGCATTGTATACACATTTTTATTTATATAACGTTTTATAACTATTTATGAGGTATTATATGCTATGAATTTTAAATGACTATTGTATAATATTTTCTATAATTATATAATATTTTTTATATCAAAGCTTTTTAGTATGAATTTGTATTCATTGTTCTATTTTAAGTAAAACTTATGCTGTTGTTAAAGGATTAAAATTGCTGTATGTTACTCCTGAAAAAGTTGCAGCTAGTAATAAACTAACACAAGTACTAAACAACTTACATTATAGGAATTTACTAGCTCGAATAGTTATTGATGAAGCTCACTGTGTGTCACAATGGGGCCATGACTTTAGGTTGGTATACATTTTATTCAAGTGTTAAAAGTAATTTTATTATATATAAAATATGAATTCATGTTAAATATTAATTTACAGACCAGACTACAAACGATTAGATGTATTCAAACAAAATTATGAAAATGTCCCAATCATGGTACTAACAGCTACAGCAACCCAACGTGTTCGTAAGGATATTTTGCATCAACTTAATATTGAAGAAACAAAATGGTATAACATTTATTTAATTACAAATTAAACTACTAAGTTTCTGACAAATATGTTTAAGTTATCAAAAATCTTTTAAAGCAAAAAATTATATTTCTCTCTTTGTTTCTATTTTTAAATTAATTCATTTAATTTGATTTACTAACATAAATATTAGTATATTCTGAATATTTAGTTTAGTAAGATGAGTAAATTAAGGTTACCTTTAGTAGACAATGGCTAAATTTTATTTATTTGCTTATGATATACATTTTGTATAATTAGGCATTCAATGGTAAAAATTGAAAAACTTATGCATGGAGTTCTTAAAAGAAAATTATTTAATAATGTATACAATAATAGAAAAATATATCTTTTTTTATTAACTTATTGTTTGTTGTGTGCATAAATTAATAATTAGATCACAACATTTGAAATATGACTATTATAAAATATAAAACGCTATTAACTGGGATATCTTCTAGAGTCATACCTGTCTATCTATGTCTGACTCATGGCTGTGAAAACACTTTTTTATACTCACATAATCAATCATAAATCAAATTTTATTTTATATACAACCAAATTAAAAATTATATTTATTCTCATCTCCAAAATATTAATAATAGAGAATAATAATAGATATTTTAAAGACATTTAAAATAAAAAATAATAAGTTCATTTTTTTGATCAAAATATGATAATTGTTTTATAAATTACATAAAACTACATTTATTTTTATTTTTTTAAAGGTTTGTATCCAGTTTTAATCGACCTAATTTAATTTATGAAGTGATTCCTAAAAAAGGTAAATCTTCATTATTAGAAATTGCCAATTTAATAAAATCAAAATTTGTATGTCAATCTGGTATAATTTATTGTATGACTAAAAAAGAATGTGATAATACTGCTCTTTTTTTATCTGGAGAAGGAATTAAAGCTGTTAGCTATCATGCTGGATTAACTGATAAAAAAAGAAATGATGTTCAAATGCAATGGACTTCTAATAAATCAAATGTAAAATTTGATCAATATGCTATTAATGAGTTATACAGTTTTAAATGTTTTAAATTATCAATTACAGGTAGTTTGTGCTACAATAGCTTTTGGCATGGGTATTGACAAGCCAGATGTACGTTATGTAATACATTATTCACTACCACAATCTATTGAAGGTTATTATCAAGAATCTGGTAGGGCTGGACGAGATGGTGATGTTGCATACTGTTTGCTGTACTATAATTATTCAGATATGCATCGTATTAAAAAACTCATTGAAAGTATGAGCAAATATTTTGTTATACTCCGGCCCACGAGAGAGCACTACTCCTTCGCGCATAGAAATAGGCGGGTGGAGGCAGAGCTTCGGCCAGTGTTTTGGAAAGTTTAGTGGTGGGAATGCACAAGAACGGACGAATTTTGGTCGCCCCCTAGAAGTGGTCTCTCGTGGGCCGAAGTATAGTAAAATATTTATTATTTTATATAAATAATTGAATATAATCCAAAACATATTGTTAATGGTTTTAAACATTAATATAGCTTTATCAATACAATTATGCCTACACAAAAAAATTACTGGATTGTATATTATATGCAATATTTTTTAATAAAATATTATTGATCACCGTTATAAAAAAATAAATATAACTTGTCATGTTACAATATTAATTTTTTTTTTCAGTTGGAGGTGGGGCTACTTATGAAACAAAAAAAGTACGCTTTCATAATCTCTGTAGAATTGTATCATACTGTGAAAATAAAATGGATTGCCGTCGTGCTTTGCAACTTAATTACTTTGATGAACATTTTGATAAAGCTCAATGCATTGCTAATGAGATGACTACTTGTGACAATTGTCGAATAAAGGTAAATTATTAAATATTATTGAAAATATTTTTCAAAATAGTAAAAATAGTTAATTCTAGTTTAATAAAATTAACAATTTATAGAAATTTAATTAAAATAATTTAACATAAAGTAATTAAAATTACTAATATTAGGTGTCTTAATATTTGTTCTCATAAACAGTCATCAGGTTGGGTTAAATAACTATTTATAAAAATAATTTATCATAAATGAATTTTTAATTATTTTCTAGTTAAATATTATTATAAATGATTTTTTTTTTATTTCAGCATCGCATAAAATTAATTGATGTCACAGAAGAAAGCATTAACATAATAAAAGCCATTCAAGAAATCTGTGGTTCAGGCAATAATTTTACATTCAACCATTTTGTAGATATTTTCAAAGGAAAAAAAACTCCAAAAGTGGTGTTACATGGTAAAATGTATAGTTATTAAACTATTTAGTTTATGATATTCTAAGAAATTATTTAAAAACAGAAGAAAACAATTATTATAATATAGGTCATGAATATTCTAATATATTTGGCAAGGGTTTACATTGGGATAAACATGATATAGAACGATTAATACATAAACTAATACTTGAAGGTTATTTATGCGAAGAAATGGTTGCATTTAAATCAGATATTATGAATGCATACATTCGGATAGGCCCTAAAGCAGAAACACTTCTAGCTGGAATTGTCAAAGTATAAACAAATTATAAAATAAATATAAACTATAATTAAATACGCTTTTTTTTTAATTACATCAATTATGTTCATAGTTATCACTTGCATTCAGTCCAAAAACAAATTTGATAGACAGTAAAGTTGTAAATGTTAAAGACAGTACAATAAATCCAATGCTTGAAGAAATAAAAGAAAAATGCTACACAAATTTAATGGATATATGCCGTGGTTTAGCTGAATCTTTGGGTATCAGTACAAATGCTGTTATGACTGTCCAAGTAAGCTTAAAATAAATATCCTAAATATAAACAATAATTCATTAACATTTTTTTATATGTATCGATTAAATTAAAGAATATGATCAGACTTTATAGAATAAATTTAAAAGTCAGCTATGTAATATAATAATATTAAACCACTTAATACATAAATATTTCAGGCAATTCGTTCAATGTCACAATTAATGCCTGAGACTGAAGATGATATGTTGAAAATTGATGGTGTGACAAAATCAAATTTTGAAAAATTTGGTCAACCTCTATTAGAAATTACACAACAAGCAGCTGCAGAAAAGTCAGGTATAAGAACCCATTATTTATATAGTCACGAAAGATTTAAGAAAGAATGCAGCATTTTTAAAAATAAAATCATTGTTTAATACAGTAGCAATTAAAAATACTGAAGTGTCTAGAGACAGCACTAGTAATATTGAATATTATCAAGAAAATACCGTTGATTCTCCAAATTATGAAGATATGGTCAATAGAATGATGGAGACTACATCTATCAGAGGAAGAAAACGAAAAACCACTTCTTCTATTAATAAAAGAACTAAACGTTTTAAAAGGAGTAAAGGAAAAAAAAGGTAGGTAAATGGGTACAACTCTTGTGTATTTCGGTGGAGATGGTCACTATTTGTCAAAATGTGTATCCTAGTTCTAAGCCCTGCTTAAAATAATAAATATCAATTTTTAATTAAATCATTATAATTTTTTTACAGAAAGAATAGTTGTAAAGGAACGTCAACTTCAACAATGGCAAAAATACGTAGTGCTGCCATTAAACTGAATGCTAAGTTACGTCCTACTAAAAAACCAGGATTTTTACCAGTGCCAAAATCAGCTTAGACATCAACATTAATTGATAATTAAAAATGAATATGTTACATTTTTACTTAATATCAAGAGAGTTCTGTTACTGTTGTAAAATAAAACTTTAGCAGGAGTGTGCGTGTGTGTATGTGTGTAACAGACGTACATGGATAGACAAATGGCTATCACACTGAAGTTGTTTAAATGTAATAAAAATATTTCCGACCCTAAAATGTGTATTATACTACTCCTTACAATTTTGTGTGACCTTAAAGTCTAAATATTTGTGCTGTGGTATTCATACCATGTAAGTCAAATCTATAAGATCTTAAAAAGAAAGAACATAAAATGATAAACATACCTATACCATAAGTTGACAGTGCAGGCCAAATAATATTTTGGATGTAGGTCAATTAACAAGATATGTATGAGAGGGCAAAACACTAAAGGTTTTAGAACATATTACTAAATATGAGTGGTACGTTTAAGTGGCCAATCACATTAAATTGGTCCATAATTTAAAAGTAGAAGAAATAACATATTAGATATAACTAGGGTTGCCACCTTTATAAGATAACAGGCCCAGAGACAGAACAATTATTAGCAAAAAAAAAAAACCAAAAAAATTATTAATATCATCACATATTTTATTACTAAAAAAATACAATGTTTTGAAAAAAAAATTATATAGGTATAATACTGCAAGTTATGTTTTATAAAAAAAATACATACAATGGTTTTAAGCTATATAATATGTTTTATACTTATTACTTATAGATTATATGTTTTTTAATTAAATTTACTATTTGTATGAATTTTGCTCATCTTATGTCGTATGATATAATAGTACTAATTTTATGACAACTGAAATTTTTTTTTGACCCAGAGAATAATTCACTGAACCCTTAGCCCGTAGATTTATATGTAAAACCTGAGTATGCGGATGAAACCCTGAGAGATGGCAACCCAAGATATAACTTATGTTAAACTATTATAGTATAGCCAACAAAGTCATGACTCATGAGTAGAGACCGGAATTATATGTTTTTACATATCGTTACTGAGTCTATGCAGTCATATGAGAGTAAAAAATGTGGACGATTCGTTCAATTCTGAGTTTGTAGAAAAAAGTTTTTTTTGCATATTTGAGAATATTTCATAGGTTAGAGAATATTAATTCCATTTAGCATATTTTAGAATATTTAGTAAATTGTGAGAAAAAATATTTATTTATTATTCATTTTAATATTACGGTCCTGGAAAAATTGCTTTTGAATATATTTTACACTTTTTTTTTTAATCATTGTGACAAAAAAAAAAACATTATTTGTTAATTTTATAATAAAATTAAAATAATATTTCAAGTTTCTTTTTTATTCTTCAGAAAGTAAATATTTGCCATTGCATATAACAAAGGAATATTGTTTTTTTTAAACATAATATATTATATACCTATATAGTAAATTTTTATTTTTGAATGTTGTAAAAAAAAAAAATTGGAAAAATGCATATTAAAGCATATATTGATATTCATTGATTATTATTGCATATTTTTAAGATTTTTAAGAGAATATTATAAGAATATTTGAAGGTTTTTTTAGAAAATATTAGCATCATATTTAAAGTATTTTAAGAGAATATAAATCCGGTCTTTACTCATGAGTCATTAACTCTTATGTCATTTAAACAGTTACAAGTTACTTAGTAAACAAAAATCATTAATTTTAAAATGACAATATCAGTTGTACTGATATTGTCAGTAATACATCTTTGTCATGGCTCTAACATACCAATTAATTTACATTCAGTTTAACCAATCTTGTGTTATTAGTTTTAATATTAATGTGAATGGCTGTAATGATTATTAACTAAAAATTATAAATATAAAACTCGTTCATATATTTATAACTCACTTTTAAATTAAAACACCAATAAATAGTTATAAGGTGCTCCAAACCATATTCTCAAGTATAGTTAGTCTGATAATAAGTTAATTAATACCAATTATAAAAAATTATTGAAAAACACAAGATTGATTTAGTTAGATACAAATTTTCAATGTATTTTGTAGCGTATGGATAAGTAAGAAAAATAGCGCTGTGACATCTTTTTAATAACATTAGATGTTTTTTCAAAATTTGTGATATTTTAAAATAGAAACACAACAATATTACACATTTTACTCAAAAATTAGGTTAATTGTAGATAATTGTACTAATAAAAAGCTATTTATATGATCACAAATTATTTATTTCATAAAAATTGTTGTTATAAAAATTACGAGTCTCTAAGACAAATTGTACAATTTTTTTTTTTTTGTCTTAATACGATGTATAAATATTATTTATTGAAAACTCTTATATAATAATTATATCATAAATCAATATCATAATTTTTAAGTACTATAAAATATTTAATGTAAATTTTCTAAAATAAGTGAACATATAAGTATAGGAACAGTGGACAGTGGACGTACATAATATTAACATCTAACATCTTGTAGCTTGTAGTATATAATGTAAATGATACTATAAACATTAAATTATTATAATAATGTTTACATAGTGTATAAAATAATCTAAAAAATTGAATTACATGGATTCTGTTAATAATTATACAATATATTAAGTTAAAGTATTGGTATATAAAACCGATGTATAAAGTCTTGACCTCTATAAATAGCTGATGTTTCATCATTATGTACACATAATGAACTTGGATGATAATTTTTAATCAAATATTTGACTTTTATAAAAGATTATAGTTATGCCAACTTTTCACTGAGTTTCCTAAAATATTTATCTTATTAATTTATTCTATTAATAACTGTAATATTAACAATATACATATGTCTCTACAATTCATATTTTTTTTATCTATAGTTACACAAAATAAATGTTAATAAGGCACATATTATAAAAATAAAACAAGTTTGAGCAACGCTAATTTTGTAACAAAGATTTTTTTAAACTTAACATGTTAAATTAAAATAAAAATCTTGATTTGACACAACCATTTATCAAAATAAAAAAAATAATTATTAGAAATTTAAATAGTTTCCAGTCATATTAAGCTGATGAAATTAATACTAATGTCATTTAAAATATTATGTGTACTTAAATTACTATTTATTTCTATATCAAACGTATGAATTGGAATATTATTTTCTTTGTAAACAAAAATAAGAAAGTTATACAATTTGACAAGGTTTAACATAGATATTATTAAAAAGATTAATTTTAATTTTATCAATAGATTTTAACTTAATTTTATATTTATAAAATGTGCTACTCAATAGAATTAGATTAAAAAAATTAAGTATTTTAATATAAATAAAATAATATAAGCTTTGGATAAAGAATTTCTCCACTCTTTATTATATTATGTTCAAATTAACTTATACATTATACATCAATAAGTGTTATATAATTATAATTTATGTTTATTTAAAGCATAATTTTTAATATGGGATAAAATCAATATTTTATTTAAGTAACAGTAAAGTTTATATATTTTTCAAAGATAATAATTTATATGGTCATTACATTTCACTGGTGATAATAAGCTCTCATCTAAAATCACATTACAAAATACTCAACGAACGAGTTAATTTTTGCTGCCATAAATTATAAACATAACAAATTATTTTTCAACATGAAAAGTTAGGCAATTCACTGTATTTTTCCTAAAATAAGAGATTTCAAAATAGATACTACACTAACTTAACATAAACTATTTAAAATAAAAAGTGTTGTGTTCATCTTTTTATTTGAAACGAATAACAAAAAATAGTTTTATAAAAATCCTGATTTGTGTTCAACACCATCTAATTTTATAATTAGAAACCAAGTATTAAAAAAAATAGTGTCAATTAAATTTGATTGATTCAAAATATACATTTTTGGCTATTTATATATAATACTATGACCTAAATAATTGAGTATAAAAATCATATACTTTTTTTATCTGTGTAAATAGTTGGTTGTGTTACTAAATTACACAATAGTTAACAATTAACTTAAGACAACGCAGTAAAAAAAGTTACTTAAAAATAATTGTCAATTTCAGATTTTTTTGTTAAAAGTCATATATAGACTTTTTGTTTTAAACCAATAGGGGGAAATTTAATGGCACCCACAACTTTTAACTATCATATTTTTATACTTTTTTAATATAACATTGTTATCTTCCAAAAAAAATAGTACTGCTTGTTGAGCCATTTTTGTGGGAGCACAACATGGTTTGGGGACTTGTAGAGGACTCATCAAATGCACCAATGTCTGAACAATTGCATGGTTAGTTGCATTCATGTGAGCATTGAGTGGGAAATTACACTCACCTGTGCAATAAAATGCACCATAACCATCTGGTGCTATTATCCAATCCTGAAAAAAATATTTCAACAATTTGATTTTTTGTCTTTGTATTTGTTAATAAAATCAATTGAAATGTACATAGTTCCTAAACTCGGTTTTATAAATTTATATAAAATTAATCAAAATAACAATAACCTAATTTAAGAATTGGCAATGTGTGGCCCATAGTCATAAATCTATTCCACAAATGGGAAATAAATAGTCAACAAAAATATTTTACTTAAATGCAATATTTTTTTATTATTAATTCTTTCTGTGTAACTTCAGAATAACTAGCTAAGTATAAAAAAAAATGGTAACAGACCAAAAAACATTTTTTTCATTTTGGAAACCAATTGCCAACCCCTGATCTAATATCACAAAATAAAATGCGATGTAGTTATAATAATATTTAAAATAGTACATTCCATTTAAATTTTAACACAATAAAATATCCATAAGTTTATACTTAAGCATATTAAACAAAATATTTTAAATCTAAAATTATCAAAAAAAATTAATGATTTTACCTGCCATTCGAGATCTCTGAAGCTCACATATAAGGTTTGTATTTGACAACTTCTGGATTGAAATCCATCTGCTATATCTGAAACATAAATTAGTACTTATATCACTGTTATTTACAATTTTATATGCATGAACAATATTAATAATTTAAACAATGTGAAATAATTATGATTAAAAAAAAAATGTTTAAGTAGGTGGCTTACTAAAAAATATTTATTTAAATTTAAATTTAAAAAATCATTCTAAATTGAACTTTAATTTCTCATAAAAAAAAAGATATAATCTAAAAACTGGCTATTTTATTTCATTGGTTTTTTGTTTATAGTTTGATACAGTTTTCTAGAAAATTAAATGAATTGATTTTTGAAATTATCTTCTGTTTAAAAACTTATGATTTTTCAGAGCTCCTTCACTTTACACAAATGAGGTATATTACAAACAATAAATTTATTAATTTGATTTAATATTTTTATATGCCACGACCCATGTTGCACAGACTATCATTAAATGTTCAATGAATCAATAATAGTGAGCTGATGGTTCGCTAAACATGATTTAGTGGCCCATTGATTGGTACTTAAAGCTAACTCATTTTTTCATGCAACCCATTATAGTATTAAACTATTCTTCTATTCAAATTCAAAACTACACTCGATAGCAACTAGTATTTGTTAGAAAACTATCGTTCTGTAAAGCTTCACCTATTTTTTATCCACACCTAACCTAACTGTACTGTAATGTTATGACTTTACACAGATGACAGTCAAGTATTATTCTTAAGTTGAATAGATTATTGTACCATAATAAAAATTGGGTTAGTAGATAATAAGAAGTGATAAAACTTTTATATGAATCTTGCTTACTTTGAAATGGGTTAGAGTTGTAGCTACTTTCAATAGTTTTCCTTCTTCTTCGTCTATAATGTTTTTGAAGAGAGGGACCACCAACTATATTACCTCCATTTCTGGACTTCAAATAAACAGCCATAAAAGGTTTTTTTGCTTCAGATAATTGATGTTTGTCAGCCCAAGTCACCATACCGATTTCTTCAGGTTTGATTTCATGATCTAATGAGTATATTAAATAATTTAAATCAAAATAAATATTATATTTTTTCATAGTTGTGTTATAAGTATTTATCGTAATAAAACTAATACATCTAAATTTTAAAATAATAGAAATTATATACTGTGACTCATACAAGAATAGTCACAGATGGTAATCAATTTTATTTATTAACATTTTCTAAAATAATACAGGGTGATTTTTTATCATACAATACTCATTATTTCAAAAAGTATAGATTGTTTATCTAATCTTTTTGTTTTCAAAATTTTAGATACATGTTTTTCTTAAACTGTTAAAGTATAATTTTATTTTTTTCATTCTTATATTTAATAGTATAAAAGCTATCAACTATTGATTTTCAAATAGCAACCTATATTAATGATTGTATAAAATAATAAAGCCATTATTTTCATAAATTTTCATGTTAAAATTTTTAACTTTTGTTGATTCGTCGGGGAGTTATAGCTGCTCAAAGTTGGTTGGTTTAAGAAAGTTTTTATGTGTTATACTTCAGTACTAATTAGTCAAAACTGGGATTTTTATTTGTTAAGTCCAATGGCTATAATAGTGATGAATTTGATATTGTCGACTCCTTGGTGTAGCGGATAGTGGTGATAATATTTGTACCTATTACTACCTGTCATTACTTCTTATCAATTATCATATAATTATAACTAGTTGGACTAATATTACTACTTAATACTTATTACTACCTATCTACTGACGAGTTATAACACATTTACACTTAATTAACACTTCCCAAAACTATCCAACTTTGAGAAGCTTATATCTCAACAGCGGATTAACGAAAAATAAAAATTTGAAGGTGCTAATTCATAAAAATAATAACCTAATTAATTTATGAAATTTTAGGTATAGGATGTCATTTGAGAATCAAAAGTTGATAGTGGTTTACCTAATTAATATAAGGGTGGAAATATGGAAGAGTTTTAAAATTCAAGAACATCTTAATTTTTTTTTTTTAAGTAATGAGTGTTGTTTGATAAAAGAATCACACTGCATAAATATAGACTGAAGTCATGTAATGTAATAGTTTGTTAAAATACATACTTTGTCCTACTTTATTAAGCTAGTTAATCCATTTAATAAAATATATAAACATATAGTATTTTTTTTTTTTTTACCACAAATTTATAATATAATTTATTTTTAAACAATAAATAAATATAAATTTAAAATAATTATATATTATTAACTCTGGTTCAAATTAATGCACGGAGTAAAATTGTTTTGATAATATATAATCAAAAATGCATTTATATTTATACATATATATCATTTATAAATTTATCTATTAACTATTTTTGTTATTCAAAAATAAAATATTAATAGATATTTTGGTGTTTTTAAGTGATTCAAAAATGAGTAAATCATCAATCATTAATCACTATTAATATTATATAAATTAAAAACTATTAAATTCAATTTTGTTTCTAACATATTTTACCTTCATTATCATGAGAATGTACAGAAACATATAATCCTCTATTAGGGTATAAGTAATGGGTCCATGAAACTAGGGCACCAGTTGCATTAAACCGAAGCCATCCATCATAATCTGATGTTGTATTTTGGGTATCCACAAATTCTAATTCTTTTTCTCTAATAAATAAGTGGTAATAAGAATAAATAAACAAATAAAATGTCATAGGTAAATATAATTTACTTACCCATTTTTTGTGATTAACACTTGATACAATGTTACCGAATACTTTTTAATACTACTTAAAGTTCCAGATTGGTACAAATGAACTTCAGCTGAAGTAATCATATGAGTTTCCTCTGGTGGTACATCATTTAATTCAAATAAAATACGTTTTCCGTGTTCATGCCGAACATTACTAACTGGAGCTAAAAATAAATTAAACATATAAGTAATATTTAACTATAATAACATTATGCTTAATATATAGCAGTTAAACATTATACTTAATCAGATCAAGTAAAAAAAAAAAATTAATCACTAGAATGTATTTGTTTATTGTTTATTTGAATAAACTTCTTTGAAGGTTAACCATTTAATTGTATTGGTTACTTGTGTCTGAAAGTTATAAGTTAAGGAATTGAGATTCATAAGAACCTAAAATAAAACAAGAATATTCGTATATTTTAATGGCACAGTTTGGATCCAAAAGACCCACTTGTACATCCTAAGTGGGGATGGGACACGGTACTTTTATCAACATTTAAATAAAAGAAAAACTAAGGAATTATTTTTTTTTATCTGTTGGATTAAAAATAAGTTTGAAAAGTTCCTTTTAAAATAATTTTAGAAATAGTATCACAAATATTATTGCTATTTAATATTAAAATGTTTGTGTTAAAGAGTTCTCAGTCACCTCTCACCTATAGACCCTAGGGCCACCTAGTTCAAGATTTGCCATACATAAAAGCAAGCTTAGCCACCAATATTGGAAATAAATAATTTCAAATAACATGTTCAGATTATCAGTACTTACAATGATTTGATAGATAAAGTGTGACAATAACATCACTGTCTTGTACTGTGCGATCATCATATTGACCAACATCTGAAACACTTCTTGTTTTTCTGTCATGTAAACCATCTTGTTGTATGGATCTATAGACGTCAAACAAAAACTGTGGTGCCGAACCGTCTAGATTTTTTGGAGATTTTCGTGGGATTTTCGGCACACCAAACATGGTCAGTATCTCTTGTTCCACTTCATTTCGTTCCTCGGCCGACATAAGATCTTGCTTAACTGTCTGAACACCGTTGTCCATGTAAACACCAGTTGGTGATCCAGCAGCAACCATACCGTACGCCGATATGTGGAACAATATGGCAATCATAAACAGACATTTTTTTTTGGACATTTTTGTTGTTATTGTTACTAGTGAACTATTAATTAATCATGAAACGAGGGGTTTCTGTAGTACGAGATGCGAACGCTGGAAAAATACAACACTACAACAGTCAACAACGATCCGAACTCGATCCGATTAGCCCACGGCCGATCGTGGAATGTCTGTGAAAGATAGCTCCGGCGTAGTTAGTTCCTTACCACTGATAAGAAATTGGTTGATACCAGTAATATTAGGTTGCATTAACTTAATTTATAAGGGGCAATCAGTAAACCTTTTTTGAAACAGATAATAATATGATAATGATAATGATTAATAAATAATATGACTTGGATATTTAATTAGGTACTAGTCGACTACAACTGGATATTATTATTCTTTGTTTATAGTTATTATTTATTAGGTAATTTGTATATTTATTTTTTATTTATAATATTTTAACTGTCACAGATATTAATATTAAAATATTCAACAGTTCAACACATATTATATTCACTGTAAATTAATATAAATGTGTATTATTATAAGGGGATATTAAGGATATTAACTTTTGAATATTAGATTTAAATTTTAAATATTAAAAATTTCACAATGTTAGTAATATTTAAGTTGAAAAAATAATTTCAAAATGTCGTTTTCAATTAAATTGTTCCTGACAATACATATGTTTTAACAAATTTTATCAGATTTATGGATTAATTTATACAATTAGCAAAGATTGATATTTTTGACAAAAAAAAAGCAAAACAAAACGATTAGTATTTATGTAATACTTAATAAACATGTTTGTGCACACGCAGGAGCATTTTTTATTTAACTTACACAATAATGATGATTACTAATGGGGTACGAGTACTGTGCATATATTTATATAATCTGAGCTGAAATACTTAGAAAACTGTTAATATCTAACTCTTTAAACATGGTCTGTATCAAATCCTTTAATTTATAGAAAATGTTATACTTTCTATGTTAATACTTTTAATTATTTTATATTGTAAACAAGTAAAAAGCGTTGCTAGTATAAATTATATTATAATACAATTTATATTAAGTTAAATGTTAAAAAAATAATAATTATTTAAAAGGCCATATAAACACTTAAATTTATTAATTATTCTTAAATATTTTGATTTATTACAATATTGATTCACTATTAATAAAACTATTACATCATTATTTTATACTAATGATTAATTATCAAACACAGTTGAATTATAAATACCTTGTTAGACCTTGCCTGTTTTTTTAATTGTCATAATTTTTATATGCACTACTACTACTTTTTTTTTATCATAAATATCTACTGACTGCTATATTATGTAATTTTTGATTTCAGGTTCAAAAACAAAAGCAAGGAACAGTTTGAAAGTTAATGCAATATCAAATCCATGTTCGTTGAACAGTGCACCCCAAGAAATTTCCCAAGTAAACAACAACAAACATAAGAGAATTCCGCTAATTAATTTAATTAAAAATACCATGGGTTCTCTTCCAAATTTAGAAGTGGAGTGGAAAGAAATGGAACCAAACAAAGTAGATCAAATTAATTTGCTACTAACAGAAGTAAATTTGCTTGATTATGTAAATAAATTATGCTCTGCTTTATCAATTAACTATAGCAAGTTAAATTATGAAATTGCTTTAAAATCATTGGAACAGATCAGTGAATTACAATTTAATGCTCTTATGTTAAAAAAACATAGATGTATTATTGATAAAATTACAAAAGTAACAAAGTATGTAGGTGATGTGCATAATTGGTCGTTAAGCAGTCAAGAATCTATTGAACATGTTAATAAAGCATACCAAATTCGATGCAAAGCTCAAATGGTATTAAATAAATGTATATCATTATTCACTGTACTTGATGGACAAACATTCCAAGAGGTATACAATCATGAAGTTGATGTATTTATCTCAAATACTAAACATTTGACCGATGATCAGATTTATGGTTGTACTTCAGATAAATTGTACAAATAATTTCCAGTGGCGTATTTAAGATTTTTCTGCCTATAGGCACTTCCCAATTCGCCGTCCTCCCCCCCCCCCATCATTCCTAAAATTATTTATAAAACACATTTAAATACACAATTTGTTATATTATATAATAAAAGATACATTATTAATAAACCAACATTAAATTAATTACACGTTATACCTATCTTTTTTGCAGTTTACAAATTAATTAAATTTAAAATTGTTTTTTCTACCTAACCTAATCTACTGGTTCGTACAGTGTTGCGTATGTGTATAATATAGTAAGTGCATGTAGATAGCTGTTTAATTTTGAACGAACAAAAAATTAGTTAAATTTGATTTCATCAAATGAAAAATACTTTAAAATCATTAAAATTTGCCGCTCTCCAATAAAGTCGCCGCTCTAGGCCCGGGCCTATAGGGCCTGTGCCTAAATATGCCTTTGATAATTTCTTTTTGCACATTTGAAAATAAGTGTAAGTTGCCATACGGTTTTCTGTATTTTTAGTTTTTTTGTTATTATTTTGAAATTTTGTTCCATAAGTATTAATTTTTAATTGTAACTATCATTTACCAACGATATTTAATAAACTTCAAGTTACATCTTATAAAGTAAGACAAACAAGATAAATGTTAAAATAAGATGATTCATAGTACAGTATTCAGAGTAATGTTATGATTATAGTTACATTTATAATTTTTTGAAAATTATATAAGATTATATATTTGTTGAATTAACTTTGTCATTTATTTTATTAATGTATTATTTTACATTTTGCATTTACAAATGTATTAAATATAAAAATAATGTTAAAAAAATCATAATTTAAACGTATTGATCATATTTATAAATATTAAGGTTCTAATACGTGTAATAATTATTAAATTATTTTAATAAAATAATATAAGGATAAAAATATCTAACAAAATAACTATGTGTTGAATATTATGTTAAACAAGGCTGGACAAGTTAACTATTTTTTTTTTTTTAACTCATTAAGTTAAGTTAATATAGAAAAAAGTAAGATACAATTTAATTAGAAAATAAAAGTAACTTAACTTAGTTAAAAATAAGTTACATTTTTTTTAGTATAAAATTAATAATTATACCTGCCTGCCTTTTTTTAAGCTAACAAATAACATAATAATTCAATAAATGTCTTAAACATTTTAAATAAATGTATGTAAATTATTTACACCGATGGGCTGAGTTATCTCTGTAATTCTATGAATGTATAAAATATAATACTAATAATGATTAAGTAATGAGTTTACAAACATTACAACCGTGTATGGTGGGATACTGAGTACCTAAATGGCTAAATAATTGTTATATTTTTCTTTTATTAATAACGAGGTCATCCCTATGACATTTCCGTTTATAATATACTATATAGTTATATAAATTTTCTGTGAATATGCAATATGTCATATGATAATTATTTTTATAAATTATTGTCTAATAATTATTAATTAATATATTTAAAATTTCAGATTTTTTTTTATAAAATTAATTTATACAAAATTGAATTTATTTTAAATCTGTGGTTTAGAAAAAAAATTAACTTATCGTGCCAATAAAATAAATTAACTCGTTAGTTACTAAATAACTTGGGAAAAAATGTAACTCGTTAAGTTAGAAGTTACTTTAAAAAAAAAAAGTAACTCGTTAATTAACTTAGTTAAAAGTAACTTAACTTTAACTTATTAACTCGTTAATGCCCAGCCTTGATGTTAAATAATTAATAAAACAATTTTGTATATCATATCAAGTCTTAGATCTTATTCAATGTTCTACTCTTTAGTCTTTACCTTAAATTATAACTAATAATATTATATAAAAGTACCCATACAACTAAAAGAATTTATTTAATCATAATTTAAAAGTAATATAAATGAGTTGTAATAAATATGCATTTGTCATAACACAAATTTGTTCTTATATTATAAAATATACAGGAATAAATTGGCATGTCTAATAAAGGCAGCTAAAATTAAACCGTATAAGGATAAATTTTCTAAGGTTGCTGGAAGTCCTAAATTACCATGGAACTTAATTAATAAATTATCTGGAGCCAAAAATGTCAATAATAATGCTGAGAATATAATTTATATAAATAATAATGGTCAATGTATTAATGTTCAGAAAGATCCTGTGACTGCTGCAAATATTTTCAATAACTTTTTTATTAATATTGGTAAGGAGTACTCAGCTAAGTTTAAAAATAAATAAATAGATAGATGTAATGTAACATGTGATTTCTCTTTTAACAAACAATTTTTAGTACCCATTGATAAAGATGAAATAAAAAAATGAGGAAAGTCTAAGCTGGTTCTCTAGCTATCTGGAAAATAGAACAGTTAGTTTCAGTAAAAAAACGAATTAAGTAGTAAAGAAAAATTTGATTGTGGTGTCCCACAGGGCAGTGTGTAAGGACCAATTTTATTTATCTTATATATTAATACTATTTGTGACTTAAATACAGGTGGATTAGTGGTTACCTATGCTGATGACACTTGCCTTCTTTTTTCGGGAGAGTTTTGGGAAACTGTAAAATAAATAACTACAATAGGTTTAAATAGAGTATTCCAAGAATTAAACAGCAAAAAACTTACCTTAAACATTAAAAAAACTAATTTTCATTGCTTTCTCTATCAGTTACACCATAGTTCACATAAACAATATTCTTATACATACATGTGGTAATATTAACTCTAATACTTGCAAATGTCAAGAAATAATAAGGGTAACACGTATAAAGTATTTGGGTGTTATTATTGATTCTAATTTGAAATGGAATATACATATTGATAATATGGTAATGCGCTTGAGATCAGTAATTTTCAAATTCTATAAATAGAACAAAATTCTACCTATGAAGTCATGCGTACTGTATATGAAGCTCTGTATAAGTCTATTATGTAATATGGTTTAATAATCTGGGGAGCATGTGCTGAAAATGCAGTAAGACCTCTAATAAAACAATAGAACTCAGCGGTAAGAATATGTTTAGACAAAAAAGAGAGACAAGGCTCATCTTCACTTAATTCCAAAACTTTAAGAGTGTTGCCTGTTAAAGTACTGTATAAGTTTTTTGCAATTGTTAATTGTGTTCTAAACAGTGTATACATAAATCTGAAAACAAAAGAGAATTCAGGGCTTATGATGTTAGTATTAAGTACACAAATAAACAATTCAGCCAAAGATTTATTGATTACTTAGGTCCAGTTATAACTCTTTACCTTTAAATATTAAAAAAAATATTTTTGATCATTATACTTCAAACTCTAATAATATTAAATTCATTAAAATAATTGTTAAAAATTAGTTATTAAGTGAATTTATGTAAATGAAAACTTTATTATAATATGTTATGTGTAAAACTTATTTTTAGTGATATAATATGTCAACATGTACAATTAATTTATTTTATTTATTAGTCATTGTATAATGTAACTCATTTAACCCGCCACAAGCTTTGCTTATTGGGTTAAATTAATCAAGTTGTAATTTTTCATATAATATATCATAATATGTAATGTACAATTTGATAAAAAAAAAAAATAATGAATAAATAAATAATAATACCAATATAGTATAATATGGACAATCTGATACCGTGTCCCGTTGCATGCCTGGTTCTTTTTTATATTATAAAATGTATTTAGTGAAAATGGTACCTAGTTGAATGTCTAACTATCAGTCATCATATGATGTAAATTGATGTCCGAAAGTTCAATCCTCAATCCTTCTTGTCATACCTCCTAATGTCAAAGTTCAGATGTTGTTTTTACCCTTTTTCTAACCTATGTAAGAAACTATAATATATATATTATGTTTTAAATTTTTAATAATTAAGTAATAGATAAATATTTTAATTTATAAAACATATCAAATGTCATAAAAATTTAAAACATAACAATTCAAAATGTACTCCCTTAACGCGTTGTAGTACTGCTAACACTTTATATGTATGTATACTTATAATAATCGTAATATAATATGGTATTAAAAAAAATCTTAGTCGTGTGTATTTATCGTTTAAGAGAAAATAATAGCTTTAATTTTCAAAATTCAAATTAAAAAATCAAAAAATAATTTGAAAAAAATGCAAAAAGTGAGAGGGAATCGGGCGGCCACATTCAGTAGAGCGCTGCACTTGGATGTGCCAAAGGCACCGACAGAGCGGGATTTGAACCTGCTACCTTCCTAACCTATCACGAGAACTTAACGCCTTATCCTATTGTCTACAGTTTGAGTTGGAAACTGGTGCCGAATCTCGAGCACTTAAACCATTTCTGTGCTGCGACGAATTTTTCGTTCAGCTCAGTTTTAATTCGTATAACTCGTGTGTAATAAAGCTTAATTATTCTTATTAATTGTCTATTTAATGTATATCTGTCAACAATATGATCGTTTACACTACTTATATCATAAAAATCCAAATACAAAATAAGCCGTTAACGTTTCTCAAAGCAACGTATAACGTACACTTGAAATACTCATACCTATAATAGGTATTTTTATATTATATATACACGAACATTGTACTGTTTGATGAAATGTCATCAAGAAACACTTTTATGCTATATAGTATACATCATAACCAACGGTTGAATACAAAACAACATAATTTTACAATAAAATTTATTGAATCAAAAACAAAAAATATCAGACAGGTCGAAAAAACAGCCGAATAAAAAAAAAATCGAAGGAAAACGTCGTCGTACACGTTAACGCGATCCCAAACAGCGAAAACGGAAAAACCCGTACACGGAAAGGCTTTCAAAAGACGCTAACATGCACGAAATGGGGTGGAAAAACGTTCGGAAAAGTATAAAAATCGTAAAAAAAAGCGAACATTTTTCGAAAAACCGCGTAATAATCGTGCGGAAATCGAAAGCGCGTTATCGAGTTATTCTAGCGGCGGTGTTGGAGAACCGTCCGTTTTGATAACAACGGCAGCGGGCCATGGAGTATAAAAACGGCGACCAAGCCGCACTCTTTTTTTAGTGAACAACAGAACAACTATTATTTATTAAGAAGAAGAGGATTATTTTTTTACGATAAAAATAATCATAATATTTATTTGTTATTTATCTGTGTATATTATATATAAAGTAATATTAAAAACAAATATTCAATTTTCAATACTTACCTAAAATCCTATAGTTTGTGTTGTGTGAATTGAGATCAGCTTATAAAATTACCTAAATTAACAAATATGATATGTATCAAAATGAGCCTAACAAAAATATTAATAAATAAAAAAGTGGGTAAGTGGGTAGCGCTCTGCTGTACATTAGGTGCCGTATGGATCACTATTATATATTATAGGAGTGTTAAATTTGAATCCAATGATAGGTATCAATACTATCATTGTATACAAAAAACGATTCTGAAC
>VUJU01001267.1:6308-39200 GCA_009835225.1 Aphis craccivora | reverse complement strand
TTCTGAACGGAGATGATTTGTCAGCCTAGGATATAATTTCCAGTGGTTAGTGAAAAAGGTGGTTTATGTTCATAGGCGCAACTAGACCTCTAAAATAGGGGGTGCTAAATATGTGAATGCACCACAGAGCCACAATATTATTGGAATATCCGTGTATGGAATGAATTATAATGAATTATATTATAAGACTTACGACCAAATAATTAAATATTTTTTCATGAAATGTATCATAATATTTAAAAACATAACATTCATGGTATTTCAATAAAATAATAATAGTTAGATATAAAAAACAGGGGGTGCTAAAGACCTTTTTGCACCCCCCTAGTTGCGCCACTGTTTATGTTTTAATGGCCTGAATACACCAGAATTTAAGTTCTTTTATAATTATTGTAAACTAAACTTATGAAAAATCTTGTATTAAATTTTCAACTCTTAGCTACTTATACAAACATTTTTATACCTAGGTAAAAAATAATTAGCAAATATTCATGATTTTGACGAATTTTTGTCAATATTTGAACTTCAAATGCTAATAAAAAAAAAATTGTGCCTATGTATTCTTATAATTTTTTTAATAGCAATAAGAATAATTTATGAGTAACTTTGTATTAAATTTTCAAGTATTTTGATTGGGCCAAAAGAATTTTATCGACACTTCAAAAAAAAAATTTTAGAAAAATTGAAAATTTCAGTTGTCTATAAATAGCTCAAAAAAAGTCAAAATATTTTGAAAAGAAAATCATGTAAAGAAAATGTCAATTTAAATAACTGGTGAAATTGTCAAGTATTTACGACTTATACTTTTTGAGTAATAACAGATATTTAAAATCGTTTGAGGATAAATCGTTATCATTACGCGATTTTGTAAAAATTTAAAATTCAAACGCGCTTAACATTTTTCCTATAATGGTGCTTCGAGTTTTCTCTATAGATACTTGATGGAAAACTTAGTGTTGTATTTTTAATCCTTAGTTATTAACAAAAAAGTTTATGATTTTTCAACTTCAAACTTACTTACAAATTTTCGCTTTTTCGACAGATTTCGTAAAAATTTGAACTATATAAGCTTATAAAAAAAATTGTGACTAACAATTTTTAATTTTTTTTAGCTACAATAAAAACAACTCATAAGGAACCTTGTATTAAATTTTCAAACATTTTTGGTCATCCAAAATTTTTTTATCGAAAATTTCTATGGTCAATAAATAACTCAAAAAAAAAATCAAAAAGTTTTGAAAATTTAACTGTGAATAGATAACACTAACATAATAATTTGGCGTAAAAATTCCTGTTTTTCCTTAATTTATTTTTAGCTTTTCCCGGTACTTTTGAAAACTATTGGGAATTTCAAAAAATGACCTCCCCAATTCACCAACTAGATTCATTTTGCCATCGGAAACCACCCCATAGTTTGAAATTGAAGCATTATTTGATATTTCGACACGTTGTCATGTACACAGATAAAAAAAAACACACACAATATTGTAAAATCTATACATTCATCGCTCCGCTCAGAATCTAAAATTAAGAAACTATTAAACCAATGATAACTTAAATAAATATAAATATTTGCAACAAACATTGTCAAAATCTAGAATAAACAAAAAGTTTAAAATCATTAATACATTATATATATTAACTTATATCATATATAAGTTAATAATCAACACTTTATGTATAAATGACTAAATGAGTCAACATTTAATGTGCACTGAGATATTTACTGATTCAATATTTATGTTACATTTATATCTAGTGTTTTTAAGTGTTATGATGACCAGAGCCGGCCTTAGGGTGGAGCAAAGCCTGTGGCAAATGTTTTTAAATAAGGCCTTTAGTAAAAACCTTTTTTTGATAAGTCTAAAGCCTAAAATGTCATTCAAAAGCGCCCCACTGGCCCCTACCTAAGACCAGCTCTGATGATGACATTATGTATAGTTCACTATAGTCAATAGTTATTTTTATGTTTATAAAATATAAATAATAGTACATTAGTGTAAAATAACTTAACTAAATGTTGTAAATTAAGATCATCAAAGATAAGCTTAATACTAGAAAGCTTAGATTTACCTAATAAAATTCTGAGAATACCTACTATTAATTGTTAGGTACTTTTAATTTTTCTATTTGTATATTATAACCACAACCTCAAAGTATTTTTCCGGAACTACAAATAGATAGCACCAAATAATATTTATTTTATTATAATATCTTCAAAGTAAAATTTGCATGATTTAAAAACAAAAATACCTATTATTATTTGCTTATTAATTTAGAATTCAACAGTACTAACCTTTTTACAGTAATACAGTATTAAATGTGGTATGAATGACCATTTATTTATAAAATAACACAAATTACAAATTTAGAGTATATAATATTAATAAGTATAAGTGCATAAGTTGATAGTAAATAGGTACCTAAATAGGAAAAAAATACTAATAAATAAATGTATAATTGCACTAATTAAAAATTACAATGTTTTTTTAAAAAATATAATTGACTTAATGAAAATATCATGTGTAATGTTAAAACAAATCTAAGGCAGTGGAGACTAAATTGGCTAGTTTTAGAGGTCTAACAAAAAAGGAGTCATTACCTGATTTGGACTTAAAAAATTGAATGGCGAAAAGATATTGTCAAAATGACCAAAAATTTCAAATTATTGAAAAATACTATTGTATTTAGGTTTTGAAAATTGTATAGGTACAAAATTCTTCATAAAAAAATCATTCTCAAACTATACAAACTAAAATACAGAATAATCAAGTGGGTAACAGCTAACACTGTACAGTAGGTATCGACTATTAAGTGGACCACGGATATAGAGTAGGTCACTATGACACTGTAATGGGTGAGTTAAATTTGAATGCGATTTTAAACGGAGATGATTTGTCAACCTAGGATATACATTTTCCACTGGATGGTGTATGTTTTAAGCTTCTAAGACTAGGTAGTAGGTAGTAATTTTTTACTATAGCAAAAATGCAAAATTATTCGACAGTAAATCGTTACCTATTATACGCTTGCATTTTTGATTTCGTAAAATTTAAACTTAAGATAAAATTTTTTTATTGACTAACACACAACTTCTTCTTTTATAATTATTATTTTAAGGCAACATTTTGGAAAACTTCGTATTCAATTTTCAATTTTTAGCTACCTACTTATACAAAAATCTTTATGAATTATACCTATACCTAGGCACATAATAATTTGTAAATATTCATGATTCTAACTAATTTTTGTCAATATTTTAATTTTAAACACTTATTTAAAAAAAATTGTGCCTATGTATACTTATAATTTTTTTAATAATAACTCATGAGAAACTTTGTAGATATTACATTTTCAAGTACTTTGACTTAGCCAAAAAATTTTTATCGATATTTACAATAAAATTAACAAAAACAAATATTTCAAATTCCTATAATTAGCCTTAAAATAAGCGAAACATTTTGAAAATTAAATTATGTAGGTACATAAAATGCCAATCTAAATAGGTAAATGGTGAAATTTTCAAATATCTACGATTTATATTTTTTGAATAATAACAATATAATGTGAATACTTAATAGTACGTTACTACCAACATTGAGTGTCTGCGTACAAGACTTATACAACCATCGTATTACTTACTACTCTTGATTAAGAGACAATGGTCTTGGTCTATTTAAAAAAAAAAATTTTCCATTGAGCAAACTACAAGATCTAGAAGTGAAACCGACCAATACCAACCTAATGATGAAATGAACGACAACGAACAAGACTACAAGAGTGAAGCGAGTAGTTTCACTTTTTTTTTTTAATTTTTTCGTTTTCGTAGTTTTTTCGTCGATGTTGTATAACAAGTACAACGACGCGCGACGGCTCAATATCTCCATGATTTCGTGATAAGGTTGTTACTGTGCCGTGGGAGGCCCTTAGATCATATACGATCATAATATGATAATATAATATATATGATATATATTATAATATGATCTAAGGGGAGGACTTTGACTGTGCCGGGACGAGATCCACGAACAAACGTCGCATGGTCATAACCTAAAAAAACGATGGTATTGTTTGTGTCGAATAAACAGAATATGTTCACGGCGGTGTTTCGCGCACGTGATTTTCTTACCGCGTCTGCCCGCTACCGTCTACTACGTTCAGAGCTCCAGACGTCGTGGTCGTTTTACCTCTCTTCCGTTCATTCCTTTATGTTTTGTTTAGTTATTACTATTCTCCGATATTAATTGCAAGTCAAACACCATTTTCAAAAATGGATTCCACAGGTAAGAGTAGTCATTTATTATTTTCCGCCTATTCGTCGATAACGATCGTGTAGCGAAGAATCGTTGTCCCGGCGAAAACGTGCGGACTAAATGTTTCGCTAATAGTGTGTATTTTCCTTATCCAAAGTTAATGCCCCGAATACTTGATCGATGTTGTTTGTATTAATATTTATATTATGATAAAATGTGTAATTATTTGAGTTCATAATCCCCCGGAATGCTTAAGTGAAAATAAACTAAAGAAATTTAAATTTTGGGGCGGACTACAATATTGGTTTAATTGTTTGTTTAATTTATTATTTGGAAAAGGGCTAGATACATGCCTGATGCCTCCTCAAACCACCTTATTAAAATTAAATTTTAATATAATCCACATGTTTTTAGCATGAAATGTATTAAACAATTAATACAAACTAAAGTAGTTTTAACGATACCAATACTATTATATATAGTCCGATCAGTTGCCGGTTTGATACAGATAACTTTATAGCTTTTATTTATATTTTCAGAATCCTCGATAATTTGTATTTTTTTGAAAACGTTCTAGTGAACAAATTTTGTTTAGTGTTAAAACATTATTCATTCAAGTAATTAATGATAATTAGCACTGTGAATTAAGTACATTAAAAAATCTTTAAATTTCAATAAAATACAGTATAAAATATCACCTTATAAATCCTGAAAGTGCACTGAAGAATAATAATTTAAGAAAATGAAAATGTGTGAGTGAAAGTAAAATATTAAAAAAATTAAATTAAGTAAATGAAAAAAATTCATAAAATGTGTGTAAACATATTTTTACTCTAAGGGAATTTTTAAAAAACTTGAATGTACCTAATATAATTTAATAACCTAAGTAAAAGGAAAAATAAACATATTTGTGTTAGTTAATGTTAAAATTGTCAAGTCCACTTGAATATATATTTTTTTTTAACTTAAACAAAACAACAAGTCCTTCTTCATTTAAATATCAATTTTTTTTCAAATTTGAATTTTTAATATTTATAGATAAAAATTTGTTTGCATATAATTCTTCATGAACATTTTATTAAAGTTATTGTTCAGACAACAATATCATAGATTCTTAGTATAACATTACATATTTCTTTACATACCTAATGAAATTTAAAAAATATAATATACCTAATAAATGCATTCTTTTTGGCTATTCCTACCATAATACTAATAGTATAGTAATATCCTTACCATGTTAACATATTTGAACTATCATAAGTCAGTAATCTATGTTGCTGTGGCTTTTATAATATTAATAAAAAAAAAACTAATAGTAAAATAAACAACATAATAGTTACATCGAAAAATATAAAATTATCATGAAATATAGATTTTAGTGATATAGGCCAGTGGTCCGCAACGTGGGGGTCGCCAAAAATTGTACATCAAATGAAAAAGTTATATTTATATAGGTACTATGTATATTGTTTTATAGTTTTGTACAAAGTAAAATTATTGTGTACCTACCGCGATCGATGAGTTAATCATAATAATATTATGTCATATCTTAATATTTCGATAACAAGTTCTATTCAACACGCAGTATTTGGGTGATTTTAAATTGAATTTTATCAGTTATTTTATTTAATCTCACGGTTTTTATGAAATCGTCTAGTAGTCGTGTACAAGCCATTGAGTTATATCCTATTAACGCTTATAATTTTGTACAGTTTTAATAATTATTTCGGTGGGGTCGTATTATCAAAATAAATAATTTTGGGGGTCGTGGACCTAAAAAGATTGTGCACCACTGATATAAGCTGACTGACTGTCTCCACTCAAAATTGTTTTTTGTTTACAATTATACAACATTAAATTCAAATTCAACACCCCCATAAAAATGACCAACTTGATGTCTAATGTACTGGAAATCTGTACCTACTTACATTTTTATTAATGTTATATTAAACGTTTTTTGCTGGGTTAATAGCTTAAAAATGTAATGTATGATTCTCTTCTAAGTGGTTTTTATAAATATTTATAAATATTTGATACATATGCAAGGAAAATGTTTTCGTATTTAAAGTTCAAATTTTAATAAAATTTATGAAAATCATATAAGTTAGCAAATAATTTTGTAGTTAACAATGTATAGCTTATTCAATTTTTATTGTTAGAAATTGAAAATTTGTTTACAAGTTTCCTCTGTAATTTCATACTGGAATCTAGAATTTGTGAAATATACGAATGAATATAGTTTATATAGTATAATAATTAATATAGGTACCTACATAATATTAATATAGTTTTTTTAAGCATTTTCAGTTCAAATTTGGACAAAATTAGATTTTTAAATTGAAAATACCAATTCTAGTTATTTTGTTATAATTTTTAAAATTAAAATGTAATAAGTTAAAAATTATTATTTTTTAAGAAACACAATGTAACTTTTTTGTATTCATCGACTATAGGCAACAGGTTTCTTATTTTCTCAGATAATTTATTTGGTAATAAATAATAATAAATAATAATGAATCATTTTGTATTTTGCTATTAAAACTTGAAGTACAATTTTTAATGAAGGATAAAAAATAACTGTAAAGAATTGTTCCTTTTACCTGCACACTATTAGTTTTTTGAAAGATAATTACTTTTTTTTTGTTTTATTATATAAATAGACATGATAATTTATCATGTCTAATTTAAAGTC
This sequence comes from Aphis craccivora, assembly GCA_009835225.1. Classification (NCBI taxonomy): domain Eukaryota; kingdom Metazoa; phylum Arthropoda; class Insecta; order Hemiptera; family Aphididae; genus Aphis; species Aphis craccivora. The sequence continues at coordinate 32,252 of VUJU01001267.1, read as the reverse complement.
CCCAATATATTCTATTGGTAACACTCATTAAATATTTTTTTTTCTAGGTACTTCGCCGGTTGTTAAAAAAAAGAAAAGCAGAAAATCTAAAGGTGTATTAATCGATGAAAAATCCTTGGGAGAAATTCAGGCTGAAATTCCTTTTTTTATTAAACCTTCTGAAAAAGCTGCTTCGATTTCTTCTTCAAAATGGCCTCTGCTTTTGAAGGTAAATATGATCATTAATAATATTATATTATTCGAAGAATATTAGTCAATGGTTTATAACTTTCTTTTTAAAAAATTTTTATTTGGGTTTTTTTAATTACTTTTTTTATATTTTTAGGATTTTGATGCTATGAATGTGCGAACAAATCATTACACCCCATTACCATTTGGGTCAAATCCCCTGCAAAGAGAAATAAGAGAATACATTAAAGCTGGTTATATTAATTTGGATAAACCATCCAATCCAAGTTCTCATGAGGTAGTTGCTTGGATTAAGCGAATATTGAAAGTTGAAAAAACTGGTCATTCTGGAACATTAGATCCAAAAACTTCAGGTATTTATTTATTTTTTTATTTAAAAACTTTTTAGTTTTCTTTGTATCTAGTATCTACTTGAATAATATTTGAATTCAGATAATAGATAGTATGATGTTTGTTAAGATGATCAATGGATCGAGTTCATGAATAAAATATGTTACATATTTTAAACAATGCTATTAATTCAAATTTGCTTATCCAAATACCACCTTAATTAATACTTGATATTTTTTTAAATTTTAGGTGTATTAGTTGTATGCATTGAAAGAGCCACACGACTTGTGAAATCACAACAATCTAGTGGAAAAGAATATATTTCTGTGTTTAAACTTCATAATCCAGTTGAAAGCGTTCTTGAGGTTGGTGTTTTTTTTTTTATCACATACAAGTGTATAGATTGTATTATTTATTCCTTATAATTTAGATTAAAAAAACACTGGAATCTTTGCGTGGAGCTCTTTTCCAACGTCCACCTTTAATTGCAGCTGTTAAACGTCAGTTGCGTATTCGTACTATTTATGAAAATAAGTTATTGGATTATGATGAAGAATCAAATGTAGGAGTTTTTTGGATTAAGTGTGAGGCTGGTACTTATGTAAGAACACTATGTGTTCATATGGGCCTAATGTTGGGCACTGGAGGCCAAATGATTGAGCTTAGGAGAAATCGTTCTGGTAATAATTAAATTCTCTAGATCAATTATCTGAAATAGTTAAATTAAATTTTATTTTTATTGGTGCTTAAGGTATAACAAGTGAAGAAGAAGGCCTTGCAACATTGCATGATGTTTTGGATGCACAATGGATGTTTGAGAATAATAAAGATGAAACATATTTAAGAAGAGTAGTCAGACCACTTGAAGGCATACTTACAAATTACAAACGTGTATTTGTTAAAGATAGTGCAGTAAGGCTACAATTATTAAATAATGTGTTCATAATTTAATTTAAATTTATTGTAGATCAATGCAATTTGTTATGGAGCTAAAATTATGTTGCCTGGATTACTTCGTTACGATGATGGTATTGAACTAAATATGGAAATCGTCATAGTTTCAACTAAAGGAGAAGCTATTGCTTTAGGTAATTTGAGTAATTTCATGAAATATTCTGTTTTAATTATTTAATTAAACAAATTTAAAGTGTAAATGAAGTATAACTTAATTCTTAAATACTTATATCTTACATTAATATTACATTTTAAAAACATAACAAAATAATTACTAACATCAACAGTTCATGTTCATTTCATATAAATATTTTTTTTATTGAGGCTTAAACATTTAAAATATTAAATATATATGTATATATATATATATATTATGTTATATATTATAATATATATTTAAAATATTTACGTATTATCTTTTGTTGCTACTAAATAGGTGTTGCATTGATGACAACAGCTACAATTTCAAGTTGCGATCATGGTATTATTGCCAAAATCAAAAGAGTATTAATGGATCGAGACACCTATCCTCGTAAATGGGGACTGGGACCAATGGTACAATATTAATATTGATATTATAATGACAAACAAATACTAATTTTTTTTCTGTTTGAGTGTTGTTTAAAGTTATAATGCTGTACATAAACTTAAAAAATAATCTTTTTTCACAGTTAGATATATTATATCCATGTTCTTGATATGTTAAGGTTTCATAAATCACAGGTTTCTTGATTTTTAAACCTCTACATTTTTTAAGAACATGATAAAAAAAAGTTATTTTAAGTCACTTCAATTTTTATTCAATGCATTTACTATTATGGATTTTGTCTAAGTTATCTTATGCCAAATTTGTATAATTAATGCTAGTTTAAATTGGAAAAATTATCTTAATCAATTTAAAAGTATAAAAGGATATAATTTTTAATAAAGACCTTTGCAAAAAAATGTTTGCAAAAAGTACATTATTTTATAAACCTGTTTGTTTTTTAGGCTAGTACTAAGAAGAATATGATAAAAGATGGCTTATTAGATAAATATGGTAAACCAAATGAAAACACTCCAGAAAATTGGAGACAAACATTCTACAAAGATATGTAAGTTATAAATATGCCGATATTTTTTTACATACTTATTAAATGAATTGTATTTTGTGTGTTGTAGAATTGAAAAAATGAAGACTGAAAATGAAAGTGAAGAAAATAGAAAAGTAATTAAAATAAATATTTAATTTTATGTTAAACATAGTATAGTAAAATATATGATTTTAAATCAAAATATCATTGAAAGTAGATAAAACATTACGTATATTGCATTATATATGTTCCCAATAAGTAATAAATAGTTATTCTCAAAACATAATATTTCATTCTAGCCATTATTTTGTTCAAATAATTAGTGGTTTATTTATTTATTCTAAGTTACTAAATATATAATATTATTTATACATTAAAATATCTGTTTGTATTGCCTTGTAACATAAATTAATATTATGTTATTAATGATTTAAATATATCTAACATGTTATTTTTTATATGTTTAGAGAAAACGACAGAGTACACCACCGGAAGATACAGCTCCAGTAACAGAAGAATTGACAAAACCTAAAAAAGAAAAGAAATCAAAAAAAGAAAAGAAAATTAAGAAAGAAAAAATAGATACTAGCCAAACAGAAGAAGATTGATTAGATAAAATCAGACAACTGAATGATGGATGAAAAAATAAGAATACACAGTTATTTTGATTACCATAATTTGTTATTCTTAAAAAATAATAATAAAAATAATTTGAATAATAAATGTTGAGTTATAATCGAGTTTGTTGACAAAACAATGTATAAAGTATTTATACATAACACCATATTGTTATTTAATTTAAATTGATAACTATTTTTTATGCAATTATACTGAACATTTTTTTTTTATTTGTTCTTAATTTCCCATTTAATTTAACTTTTACATTTAAATAAACATCATCGGCTCATTCTGAAAAATTAAAAAAAATTTTAAATCATATTTATGAAAGAATAATTATGGTTCATTTAAAGTGTTCAATAATATAGTATATTATAGATACTGTTTTTGAATCTATTAACTAGAAAAATTATAGTTTGTAACATTATTGACATTTATTATATTAAATTTCATTCTGGTATCTTAAATAAGGTATAACATGATTTGTTGTCATTTATGAAGTTTTCATAACTTAATTTCTACAGAAAATAATATCTTTTATGCGGTATTCTTAATTATAAAATACCAGTATGGCATTTTTTAAAAGCAGAATTAATTTTCTAATACTTATACCTAAAGTGAAATAATAAACCTAACACTATGAGTAAATACATGTCTGCTAATGTTATTTAAAAATAACTACTTAGTACATCTCATATTTGGTAACAGAATTTCATGTGTTTAAATGTTAAGGATTTTAAGTTACGAAATGTGTTTTTTTGGTGACTGATAAACTTCTGAGAATCATATAATCTATAATAGATTTTATGACTTAGACAGAAAAGTTCCACCTTAATGTACATGGTTCATGTGAATATAATAAAAATGAATATTTATTAGTATATTACTCATCAGAGCCGTGTCGTGGAGGGGCTAGGGTGCATGTGCCCCGGGCGCATGGTGTTTAAAGGGGACGGCAAAACATTTTTTTAGAATATTAGGGGGCTATAATTTTTGCGTTAAACCTTAATGGCAGGCATGGCTCTGTTACTGATATTATGTACATAATCTGATGTGTTTACCCATTAAACTTGCTACATGAATTAAAGTAATCAAATATTTAATAAATTTTACATTTTTACGCCAGAACAATATTAATAATATTACATAAGTGATAATATATCAAACAGGCTTGTAATAAACAAAATAGAAAAAAGTTCAATGTATTAACCTATCATGAGTAGGTAGCCAAAAAGCTTAGATATCTACTTGGGTCACTAGGCAAAATTTAATTAGCATTACGAAGCACTTTATGTAGTTACTGATTATAAATGTAGAGTAGGTATAGACAGACGTATGAGTGATGTAGTGCAAAAAACTTAACTATTTCCAGGCGCGGATCTAGAAATTACAAATGGGGGGGCTTACTATCAAAAAATGATAAAGAATTTGTTATAAATATTTTTAAAGTAATTTAATTTTATATAACTTAAAATACGGCCGAAGGGGAGGAGCGTAAAGCCCCTTAACCGCGCCTAACGATTTCAAATGACAGTGGTATTTTAAATTAAATGTAACTAGTCACAAGCAAGTAATTTTAGAACTCTTAGGTGCCCTTAAAAAGAGGGAGAATATAAAGTTACCTATTATCAATTGCAATTTGCAGCGCAGTAAAAATGGGATAGGTACTCATAAATATATTTTTGTTAGATTTTTAGTGAAATGGCAGTATTGATTTTACAATGGTAAATTAATTATTATTATATTATAATAATATACCTAATATAATATTTTTATATTATTAATTATTTAAAATGCTTAAACAATGGACAAATGATCCCTAGATAAGTTGTTTAATTATTCATCAAAAGTTCAAAAATGCATGATTAAAATATTTTTGTATACCTAAGTTAAAATTTATAAAATGTAAAATTTTTAGGGCTAAAGCATAAAATTGTAATTAAAAGTTTTGTGTAACCATCAAACAATTCAAAAAAATATTTTTTTATAGGTAGGTACCTATATAAAGAAGATTTAAAAAGTTCTTAATGTTTTTCAATCTATACCTACGTATAATAAAAACAAATCACACTGGAAAATAAAAAAAACATTATCATAAGTTTCTGAATTCCAAATTTTGCCAAAATTATGAAAATATACTTATTGTTAGATTCTGAACGAAATGATGAATATATTGATTTGATTTTACAATGAACTGTGTTTTTTTTTTGTATGTGTACACGATAAGTTATTGAAATAATGATTCAATTTAAATTTAAAAATTCAGGGGTGGTTTCTGATGGAAAATTAAAAATTAAATATTTTTGGTGCATTATAGAGGTCAAAAGTAAGAGGTTTTCAGAAGTTTTCTAAAAGATCGGGAAAAACTACAATAAAGTGACGGAAAGGAAGAATTTTTACACAAAACCAGTTTTCGACAAAATCGATTTTTTTATATCATTGTAACTCAAAAACGAATCACTGAAATACATGAAATGTTCACAAAATGTTTATATTTGAGTTATCTATACACAGCAGGTTAAATTTTCAAAACATTCTGGCTTTTTTTTCGAGCTTTTTATAGAAACAAAATTTTTCAATATTTCTAATTATTTTTTTTTGTACCTATTGTCGATAAAAGAATGTTGCTTGTCTAACTTAATAAATGAATACTAGATTTTTATCTTATAACTTATAAGTGATTCTTATTGTAGTTAAAAAAAAAAACCAAAAATCGTTCGTCACAATTTTTTTTATAGGCGTTTAAAATTTTTTTACAAAATTTGTCAAAATCGCGAAAATTTATAAGTCATTTTGTTGTTGAAAATTAATAAAAAAATTTGTATTTATATTTAAGGTTTAAAAGTTCAACACTAAGTATCCCATAAATTTTCCTTCAAATGATATGAAATGTTATGAGCGTTTGAATTTTAAACTTTTACTAAATTGCATAGGTACCTAACGTTAACGATTTATTCTCAAACGATTTTCAATATTTGTTACTATTCAAAAAGTAAAAGTCGTAGATACTTGAAAATTCCTCAAGTTCAAAATATTTAACTGCTTTTAAGGCTATTTATAGGTATTTTAAATATTCAGTTTTGTTTAGTTTTTTTTATTAAAAATGTCGATAAATTTTGTTTGCCAAGTCAAAATACTTGAAAACGTAATACAAAGTTTCTCATGTGTTATTCTTATTGTGATTCAAAAATTATAAGAATAGATACATAGGTGTAATTTTTTTTTATTAACGTTTGAAGTTCAAATATTGACAAAAATTTGTCAAAATCATCAATATTTGCAAATTAATTTGTAGTTAAAATTTCTAAATTTTTTTTGTACAAATATGTAGCTAAAAATAGAAAATGTAATTTTAGGGTTTTCTATAAGTTTGCATTACAATAATTATAAAAGAACTTGAACGTTGGCTAGTTTAAAAATGTTTATCCTGTTTAAATTTTTACTAAAATTCACTCCGTAAAATAACGATTTACTATCAAATAATTTTAGATTATTGTTATAGGTATATTATTAGATGAATTTGAAACATAGGTACACCAGCTGTTTAAATTGTCATTTTATGTACCTAGACATATAATACATATACAATACATGATTTAATTTTGGGTTATTAAAAACATTTTTCACTACCCACTGGAAAATATATACTAGGCTGACAAATTATCTCCGTTCAAAACCGTTTTTCGTATAGAATGAGACTTATCATTATATTCAAATTCAAGTATTTAACACAATATAACAATGACCTATTATACAGCAGAGGGTGACTCACTTGGCCGCTATATTTTATTGCTAATAAGATTTAAAAATATAATACAAAATTCCTTATAAAATTAAACATCTACTGTACAACAGAACTGCAACCTAAAATTGTAACCCTGTAACCTAAAATTTAAAGTAATCAGTAGAGCTAAGGGACTTAAAGGAGTTCACATATTTTACAGTAATCTTTCAAAATATAGCTAAAGAATGTAGAGATTTATTTCATAGTACTATAGAAGTTCAAGCAATCATTTTTATATTTTAAGCACATATTTCACATAATTTATATAAATAAAAAAAAAATTAAAACAATACGCAACATACAGAATAATATATTATTTATACTATATACAATGTATAGATTATAGGTAATATGAATTTTTTAGAAATTGGAAAAAAATAAATTAAAAAGTATACTGTAAGTTTTTTCAATTATTTGTGTGTTTTGAAAAACATAACATCAGTCAATGAGGGATATGCCGAATACGGTGAATTAATGTAAATTTTTCTGTTAGTATTGTATGTATTTTTGGCTTGCATCACTATAGTTAGTTTAATATTCTTGACTAGAAAGTTTTTTTTTTTTTTTGAAAATTAAATTAAAAATACCTAAAGATAAATGCTTCTAAAATAATTTATTTAATAATAAATTAATTTGTCATTTTTGGTTTTATAATGAAAATAAAATCTTTTTTAAGAGCATATTTTTAAAGTATAATACAGTGGTTTTCAACAAGTATGCAACGATAAATATATTAATAGTTTTATATGTATAACGTATTTATCAATATTATTATCAATATTCGGTAATATTATATGGAATGTTGTGCAGCGAAAATTTAGTAGAAGATGAAGTGTATCGCATTGTTAAAAAAGTTTAAAACCACTGGTATAATATATGATAATTCTTAAAGGTATAAATGCATGCACATTTAAAGATTTTTAGGAGCAAAGTCCCTATCCCTAGAAATCACTAATAAAATTATCTCAATTTAAATAATTCAAAAGGAACACAAATTATGCAGTAAATACAAAATCATTCAATAATAATATATATATTTATATAAACTACAGTAACAGTATACTCTTGATTATCCGCAGAATAGGGTGGCAAAAGTCTAAAATATCTATTTAATTAAAAAAAAATACCAAATAATCAATTTAAATTGAAAAGTACTAAAAAATTTTATTTTACATGTATCAAACAAATTATAAGTATGAACTAGTAATAATTAACTATTTTGAAATAAAAATAGAAATTAGTTTTAGTATACAAAAAGCAAAAAAATTGTTAATAAAAATAAACTATTATCGGGTGGGCTGTAATTTAGGTTTAGGCATTTTATTTAGTAAGCCTTGGATATCTTTTTTCTCATCATAAGATTTCCATAGCTCAAATAGGTTGATTATATATCTGGAAATTTCTTGTATTTTGTCTATGTCCACATTTAGTTCTGCAAACCATGATTTGAGATCCTTTTGCATAATAACACATGCAATTTGTAAACATCCTATAATAATAAACGATATTAACACTATAATTGCCATATGACTGTCAGCAATTGTAAATGAATTTGGTTTTATATTATTATCATTCCCATAGCACTAAAATAAAATGCATTAAAAAAAGTGTCACAGTGCAGTGGGAATCATTACAATTTTTAAATGTTTTTTCAAACACATAGTACATACAAATTTGGAATAACACTGAAAAATATACCTGGAGTATAAAAAAAAAACCTATTGTATGACCCCCACCGGTCATATGCCAGTTAACGTGTTAAGTAAAATAAAAACATGCTAGTTAAGTAAGACATCAATTTTCTTTAGTTTTTAATACTGATCTACTTACAATTTCACAATTTCATAATAAAAATAATATTTTATGACATCAATTAATGTGAATATTTTTAGGTAGAAATTTATTGGGACATCCTGATTCCTGACACACTAAGATTCTGATAGATTTTTAGTGACCTCAAGATTGAACACTTAATTGGAAATACTGAGTAGCATAGAGATGCATTTAAGATTTTCTTGAAGAGGGATATGCGTATTTTTAACAGGTGTACTTTATTGTAAAAGTATAATTACACTAGACTCGGGGAAACATTCAATATAATAATATATTTATCAAATATTTTTGACATGATATGAATACTTTTATATGGTAATAAATAAAAATGTTTTGCTTAAAAATAACTTTCAATTAAAACAGTTTTCCAAATATTTTTTGAAAATGTATACAAAAAGCCTCTTTCTATGATAATAATTAATTGTTAGTTTATATTATCTATATTATTATTATTTGAGCTGAGATTTTGATGCAAAGGCATTTTTTTCTAGTGTTTTGAAATGTCGGTCCATGTGTATAAAATGTGTTTTGGGTGATACTCTGATTATTTTAAAGTAATTTTTTTTTATTTACATTTTTTGACGATTTTAGTGCACTTTTTTTAGTATTTAGAGCATTTTTCACAATTTATTTATAAAATGAATGAAAATTGTTGCGATTAACAAGAAACTTTTGGCAAACTGCCGACGGTATAAATAATAAATTATACAGTACATGTTATCATCAACAACAATTTTATCATAGCTGGGCCTTGATAAGTATTATTGAATTAGTAACCAATTAGTATACCTAGAACTAGTCAAGTAACAAATACAATAGGTAGTAACAATACTATAAAAATAAAATATAAAATTTCTTTTCCAATTTTTAAGCTATAATAAATATAATCAAATGCATTTTTAAAGTGTTTTTTTTTTGTTTTGAAATCATTTTTTGAAATTTTTTAGGGAATTAAAATCCCAGCCCTAATTATTATATTTTAAATATATTTTATTTCTCGAAATTTATTTGGTTACCAATAAATCATACATCAATTCCTAATTAATATATATGCTTTTGTTTATAAATTATCTATATATAAAATTGTTGCCTGTTGGCAATGTAAAAACAGATTATACTCATGAATATTATTGAATAACTAAGAGTCTTAGCTCTTAGGTAAATATGGCAGAAAAATATGTATTATCAATTTGTGTATTAGATATTTAATAGGACTTAATGGAAAAAAAGAGAAAATGAATGAAAAAATATTTAAAGTAGGTACCTATTTGAGATAAATTTTATTGTATAAAGAAAATAGTAACAAAATCTTACCTATAGCTATTTGATAAGGTGGATATAATAATGACAAATCGGTTCTAAGACTATCATTCACTACTCTCCATGCTAATGCCAATAATTGGTCTTCATGTTGTCCAATATCTTGAACCAATTGAAGCAATGGACGATAAGGTTGAAATACAATCAAACAACAATCCAAATTTTCCAATAAATAAAATTCACATTCTAATATATGATTAGTACGATAAGGAAATTCTTGAGTATATGCATAGTTCAATTTATTTTTCACTACAAAAAAATGCAAAATACAACATAAAACTGTAAAATAAAATAATTATTATAAATACATACAAACTGTCTGGCAAGTAGTTATTAAACGACTATTTGATATTACACCAAATTCTTCAACTTTTGATGCTAAGAAAACACAAGTTGGAGATAACAACAAAGGATCAATACATTTGAGAGAATTCCTGGCATAAAATCTTTTAAAATAAACTGTTGCTGTAGCTATTACTTGCTGCTTAAGTTTTAGTTGTTCACCTAAAATTTGAATAACTAAACAAAAAATTAAACAAGTTTGTAAAGTTTAAATTAAGTATATCTTATCAAAATATTTATCTATTAGATAGTTAAGAAAGAAAAATAATCTAGCAAGGAGATTATTGAATAATTAAACAAAATTTGCTAGATTTGGTTATCTGTAATGTAAGTTTTAACTTACAATTAGAAAAGAATATTCCTATTTTTTGATATTCTTCTTCACTTAAAATTTGTAAATCTAATTGACGCTCTCTGACTAGATCTTGTTTGTCCAATATCCATTGTTGGCTGTAAAATACAATTTTATTAAATCAAAATCTAACAAATCATTGAATTTTCATAAACAAATAACTTAAACATTTAATACGCCCGAGTAGAAAGTATCAATTGAATCGTTCATCGTACAAAGATGGAAGAGATTCGAAAAATTTAGTAAATACGAATATACCTGTCATAATACACTCGTATACGTAATCTGTTTCAATTTAATTTGCAAATGATTCGAAAAAACAAACTGTCGCGCTCGTATCATCAGTGTTAAATGCACAACCAATACTTCTCAAACCCAGCCTGCATGGAATTATTACTTACTAATGCGAACTTTGCCAAAAATTCCCAGCCATTTTCAATAAAAACGTATTGTCCCTTAGGAATTTTCACTATTCACTGAGTTTTTCGTCAAACACGAAACGAGCGACACAATGATAACATCATTGGGCCAATGGAACGACGTCTTGTTGTTGTTTTCTGATAACAGCGATTTAACGATTACCGAAACTCGGTAACTACTAACAACTAAGGGGACGCTATGTCGCTATATAGTATATAGTATTATGCTATTATGCTGACGTTGATGAATGACGACGATTGCCGACGCGCAGTGTTCGGATTTAGTTACGACGGCTGTGGATAATCAATAGGTAGGTAATATTATTATGTATTACGAAACGAATAACGGTCATTGATCAGACATGATTCATACTATTGAACTACTAACTATTCGGTAATTATTATCGGTGAACGTTAGTTTTCAGTTACATAATATTGTATGCGTTGTAAACAAAACAATGCAACTATGCAAGCATATAAATGCATATTGTTCAATAATGCTGATTATCCAATATAAAAGTACGCCGTGTACAGAGATATTATATAAAAAAAAAAAAAATCGAAAGCAAAAGAATTCGTTCAACAGAAAACTCATAGCGGCTATAACGATTGACGCACGGTGGGAAAACGCAACATACCTATCTACCGCCGACAAACGTTTCCGTCAAAATATAATATTCATCTGAAATATAATATAGTTATCACTTATCAAATTATTATACCCACAACATTACATATTTTAAAATGCTAGGTTTCATATTAATGAATACTAAGGAATTTAAATTTAGGTAATAATGTTCACGCACTAAAAATGCTCTATTGTCCCCTTGTTAGATCGGGCTTAGAGTTTAGATCATTAGTATGGGGTCAAAATTCGAATGAACTAGTTGACAATGTTTGAATGTTCAATATAAATTTCTAAGATCAATTGCTTTTAGATTTAACTTAGGCAAGTTCCTACCCATTCCCAGAGAATTAATGTCTTAAGTGGCAGATTCTATTTATATTCAGCCATGCGAGGTAAGACGTAAGTTATGTGACGTTATATTTATTTTTTTGATCTCCTTAATAGTAATATTGCATGTTCTGAATTATTTAGTAAGATTGGTATTTGTTCTTACAATTATTCAATTAAAAATCAAATTTATTTTTTGTACCTTTTTAAAAAAAAATGTGCACTGTTTCTTTTCCGAGAGCACTTATGTAACTTAATTTGTATTAATGTCTATTTCTTTTTTTATGTCCTGTGGATGTTTTAGATCGAAAGCTTTGTTTATATTTTCAAACTGAACCTTATTATATGTATCACTTATTTTGTTTCAACAACTATTTAATAAATGCAAAATATTTATTGTTTACTTTTATCTTTTTCTGTTTAGAATAATCTTATATGTTTTTAATGTTTTTATATTTAAACTTTAAAGGTTTTGTCCCGTAAAATTTTTAATAAAATTAAATTAAATTAATAACCACATCTAAATTCTACTGTGTAAGCAAATCAAACAATTTTTGGCAATCGATGGTACTTTATTTGAGTTTATCTATTTATTATAAGTAATAAGTATAATAAATACAATAAAATACATAATATTCAATATTATTATGTACATTTAATTACTACTATTAGTTATTACTAGGTACTATTTGCAAAATTTCTAACTTAATTGCCTATAGTAGTTGATAATTAAATAGTTTTTAAATAAAAAATAAAAAAAGTGGGTAAGTGGGTACCGCTCTGCTGTACATTAGGTGCCGTGTGGATCACTATTATATATTATAGGAGGGTTAAATTTAAATCCAATGATAATTATCATTGTATACGAAAAACAATTCTGAACGAAGATGATTTGTCAGCCTAGGATATAAATTCCAGTGGTTACCTAGTGAAAAAGGTGGTTTATGTTTTAATGGACTGAATACATCAAAATTTAAGTTCTTTTATAATTATTATTGTAAGCTAAACTTATGAAAAATCTTGTATAAAATTTTCAACTTTCAACTATACTAACATTTTTATGAATTATATGCCTACAAAATAATTAGCAAATATTCATGATTTTAATGAATTTTTATCAATATTTGAACTTCAAATGCTAATAAAAAAAAAATTGTGCTTATGTATTCTTATAATTTCTTAATTACTATAAGAAGAACTTATGAGGAACTTTGTATTAAATTTTCAAGTATTTTGATTGGGCCAAAAAATTTTATCGACACTTCAAAAAAAATTTTTCAGAAAAATTGAAAACTTCAATTGTCTCTATAAATAGCTCAAAAAAGTCAAAATATTTTGAAATTTAAATCACGTAAAGAAAACCCCTATCTAAATAACTGATAAAATTTTCAAGTATCTACGACTTATACTTTTTGAATAATAACAAATATTTAAAATCGTTTGAGGTTAAATCGTTATCGTTACGCTATTTCGTAAAAATTTAAAATTCAAACGCACTTAAAATTTTTTTAAAAAAATAAAAAAAACACACACATCATTGTAAAATCAATACATTCATCGCTCCGCTCAGAATCTAAAAAAAATTATGTTAAAATGTTGAAAAATTTTGGAGAAACAAGCGTGGTTTTGGTTTTTGGTTTTATTTAAAAAAAAGTTAAATTGCCCATTACTTAAAAAATGTAGACCCACTTTTTAAAGGGTATTTCTTCATCATTGTATAGGTATACTTTCGTTTGACGTCGGTTGGTCACTTCCCTCCGGAACACATTGTATAGGTACCTATTTATATCATACCGACAGTATTATTATTTATATTAACTTTTAAGTCGATATCAACTAGTTAGTAATTACTTATTAGGTACTGTAGAACGATGTGAATAGATTCCTGGTATTTTTAGGCAATTAATAGTATAAAAAAAATCTACTGTTTTGTTATTGATGTTATTGTGACATTAATAGGTAAATTGTATTATATTTATACGTATAACGTATGTGTATTGTAATATACGCGTACAACTGTTAAAGAATCGTTAATATTACGTTTATTTTTTTTTTTGTACTTTCCCTTTTTAATTACATTTTTTGGAATCATTAACATTATTATTGTGATTGATCATTTTACATATAATTTAATGTGTAGGTATACAATTTTTATAATTTATTTTATTTTCCGTGATGAGTCTCAGAATTTATTCTTTTTCGAGAAAAAAAAATATTATACATTTTTTTTGTATTTTAATATTCTATAAATAGATAACTATAATTTGTTGGAATAGTTTATATTTAATTATTAGTATGTACTATACGAAGTATTAGTTATTATTATGATAATAATTTATTGCTACAATATAGGTACGTGATTTTGTATGAGAGATACTATTTTGATTTTTGTTATAATATTATTTATAATAAAAATAATATTTTTGACATAAAGTTGTGTATTTATTTAGTGTTGCGACTAATGTGTCTGATAGTTGACCTTGAAGGATTGAAATTGTTTTGCTGCTTATGTACAATGCGTAGACATACAATGATTTTAATACTTTTACTTTTTAGTATTGTTTATATTTAAAAATATATAATATTACCTAATGGCATACTCGGTCGTAGGTAATAATATTTAAACAAAATATTATATAAAATAAATATAAAAAATTATAATAAGCATAATACCTACTATAAACCACAGACAAAACATTTGCCTCATAATATTACGGAATATAGGCCTTGTAGAAAGGGATAATCTGTGGCGTGGCTGTAAGATTGATCATTGTTATACGAACATGTATGATCAGAGGCGCAAACTCATTAAAATTATGGGGGGGGGGGAAACAAAAGTATTGAATACCCACCTATAAAAAAAAAATCGCTGTGCTCATTTATATTTAAATAATAATAAAATGTATCAAATAAAAATAGAAAATATAATTTACATTGTGAGATAACAGTATGAAGGGGGTCAATTGCCCCCCTGCACCCCTAGATTTGCGCTTCTGTGTATGATGTTATAGTAAGATCACGCCACTCGATAAGAAATATGAATTCTTGCTGTCGCAAAGGAAATCGCCGTTGAGCGATAGTAGGGTAGTCGGTTCGCCCTAATAAATAATTTTTGTATTTTGTTTAATGTTTCTATGATTGTTGCCAAAAATTAAAAAAACAAGTTATATGTAATAAACAATAGGATTCTGAATTACACACAATATAAAGACTCATTTAAAAGATTTTATTAAAGAATCTAGATTTAAAAAAAATATTATTGTACCTACCTATATAGAGAAATATGACATTTTTGTAGAAGGCAATCTACAATTATTTTGTTATGTATTGATAATCATATTATATCTATTATACTTAATAGCTTCATATTTATGGTTGAGTATTAATTACTATAACTAATTATTGGTTAACGACTGCTATGTAAAAAAATCCCATGAGCCTATAATATAATATAATATTACATTATCTAACAGCTGTTTCGACGTCTGACGACAAAGTACGACTAATTTCATTGTTATTGCTGTTATTAGCTTAAAATATTCGTCGGACACCTGAGTGTAGGTACACTACAGTACGGAGTGAAACCTGTTTTATTTTATTTTAAATATTTTAACATAAAAGCGTGCATCTGAATTTTATAAAGTCATTGGAAAACACTATAGTAAATTATTTACAAATTTAAAATTTACTTCTGTGTAATAGTAACACATCAAATTTTAAAATTGTGACTGCCAAAGTTTAAGATATGCACAAAAAAGATGTCAAACTTTTTAGTCTTTGCGTCAAGTCAATTCATTTTTACATACATGGTTAGGTATAAATAATAAATATATACCTCTAAATTGCCGCTTCAAGAAATTTTAAAGTTAATTTTTTACTGTTCTAAGGATATTGCATGTAATCATTTGTCGGCTACTGGACGTTCTAACAAAACAGTAGAAGATTGGTACAATTTATGTCACGATGTATGTTGTTTGTTGTAGTATTTTTTTAAAATAATTATTGTTGTAATAAATTATTAAAAGTTACGGCTAATGAGTAATGAGTGGAAGAACATGACTACCTTAGGTTTTTGGAATTTGTTGGCAACATGATAAAATAATTCTTGAAAAACGTTTTTTCGTTGTTGAACATTGAGATAGGTCTACACTTTTACTAATGATTGTAAGGAGAAATACTTCCAGAAACAATAATTGTCAGATAAATGGAAACAATATTAGGTATAACATTTTATAAGATGGTGGTTTAATGGTTATTATCATTTTGCTGTAAACCATTCTAAGAAATGTGTTTATTCGTAAACTGCAGGAGCTAATATTCAGACAATAGAATATGGGCATGGACTAATTGCGCCTAAAATAAAATTTTTATTAAATATATCAATATTATATTTATCAATATACCAATTGCGCTGCAATAAATATATCAGTAAGTATGAGTGATGAAAATGAAACAAATTCATAGATCATTGAATGTCAAGATAGTATCTAACAATCTGCCACACGAATATGAGTATAGTATGGCTAGGATCACACTATGCGTTTTGTCGGTTCCCGACCAACCGGATCCGAGCCGCAACACATTAAAATTAAATAGGTTTAAATATAAAACGCGTTATCAGGGCCAGACTAGACCGATTTGCGGAACCGTATAAAACCGTCGGGACGCAACCGCAACATGTTGCGGTCGCACCGACAAAACGCATAGTGTGATCCTAGCCTAAAAGTCTTCGTGAGGCCGTGAATAATAGTTTTAAACGACAGCAAAATAATTGAAACCGTTGTTAGCTTTGTTTGCATATCAAATTTGTTAGAATTTGAATTCCAAATATCTATATATAAAAAAAAAAATGGTGCGTAATATTGAGTGAAATGTTTATTTTGAGCTAAGCAGAAATATTACTTTTTCGACTTTAAAGTGTGAACACTGTAAACCATTATTGTCATAACGATTAACGACATGGTCGACATAGACAAACCTATGTATACGTGGAAAAGCAGTATCCGCATAAATAGTATAGTAGTATCATTGGTAGGTATATAATATAATATAGGTAAGTACTAAGTATACACAAATATTATTAGCAATGCATCATTATTATTTATGTTTTATTGAATAATATTATTGTACGATAAAACTTTATTATGCCGATCTCAGATAATAGGTAATTGATAATTTACACTTCGCACCTACTCGTATTACTTTTATAATTTTATATTAAATTTTTCTATAATGTGCTTTCGATATCTTTTATAGATTCTGAACGTAGTGATGAATGTATTGATTTTACAATGATGTGTGTGTGTGTGTTTTTTTTTATGTCTGTACAGTATAACTTTGAAATAATGCTTCAATTTCAAACTTCGGGGGTGGTTTCTGATGGAAAAGTGAATATCCGAGGTACATTATAAAGGTCAAAAGTAAACATTTTCTAACAGTTTTCAAAAGAATCAAGAAAAACAAAAAAAAAAAAATACGGAAAACCGGGAAATTTCACGCAATACCAGTTTTCGACCAAATCGATTTTTAGATTCTGAGCGGAGCGATGAATGTATTGATTTTACAATGTTGTGTGTTTTTTTTTTTTTTTTTGTGTCTGTGTACACGAGAAAGTGTCGAAATAACGCTTCAATTTCAAACTATGGGGGTGGTTTCCTGTAGCAAAATGAATCTAGTTTGTGCATTGACCAGGTCATTTTTTGAATTTCCAAATAGTTTTCAAAAGCGCTGGGAAAAACAAAAAAAAAAAAAAGGAAAAACGGGAATTTTTACGCAAAACAAGTTTTCGACCAAATCGATTTTTTTATATGGTTGTCATTCAAAAACTAATCACTGTAAATTCTTGAAATTTTCACCAAATATTTATGTCAGTGTCATCTATATACAGTGACTTTTTTTGAGTTATTTATAGACCACAGAATTTTTCGATTTTGTTGAGAAATTTTTTTTGAAGTGTTCATAAAAAAATTTTGGATGACCAAAAAGTTTTGAAAATTTAATACAAGATTCCTTATGAGTTTTTCTAAATGCAATTAAAAAAAATTAAAAATCCCTAGTCACAATTTTTTTTATATAAGCGATTATAGTTCAAATTTTTACGAAATCTGTCGAAAACGCGAAAATTTGCAAGTAATTTTGAAGTTGAAAAATCATAAAATTTTTTGTGTTCATAACTAAGGATTAAAATTATAACTTTAAAGTTTTCCATAAGTTTTCTTTCAATTAGCTATAGAGAAAACTAATAACATCATTATAGAAAAAATTGTATGTGCGTTTGAATTTTAAATTTTTACGAAATAGCGTAACGACAACTATTTATCCCAAACGATTTTAAATATTTGTTATTTTTCAAAAAGTATAAGTCGTAGATACTTGAAAATTTTACCAGTTATTAAGATTTGCGTTTTCTTTGCGTGATTTAATTTTTAAAATATTTTGTTTTTTTGAGCTATTTATAGACAACTGAAATTTTCAATTGTTCTAAAAAAATATTTTTGAAGTGTTGATAAAATTTTTTTGGCCTTCTCAAAATACTTGAAAATGTAATACAAAGTTCCTCATAAGATATTATTATAGTGATTAAAAATTTATAAGAATACATAGGCACAATTTTTTTTTTTTAGCATTTGAAGTTCAAATATTGACGAAAATTCGTTAAAAGCATGAATATTTGCAAATTATTTTGTAGGTTTAATTCATAAAAATTTTTGTATAAGTAGCTAAAAGTTGAAAATTTAATACAAGATTTTTCATAAGTTTAGCTTACAATAATTATAAAATAACTTAAATTTTGACGTATTCAGGCCATTAAAACATAAACCACTTTTTTCACCAACCACTGAAAATTATTTCCTTGACTCACAAATCATCTCCGTTCAGAATCGTTTTTTGTATACTATGATAATGATAATTGGATTCAAATTTAACCCTCCTATAATATAAAATAGTGATCCACACGGCACCTAATGTAAGCAGAGCGGTACCCACTTACCCACTTTTTTTTATATAGTTGTAACACAAAAACTAATCACTGTAAATACTTGAAATTTGTACCAAATGTTTATATTAGTATTATCTATAATCTATATATAGGTATACAGTTAAATTTTCTTAATATATTTCGACTTTTTTTTTGAGCTATTTATAGACAACTAAAATTTTCGATATTTATGTGAATTTTTTTTTAAGTGTTGAAAAAAAATTTTGGATAAGCAAAAAACTTGAAATTTAATACAAGGTTTTTTATGAGTTGTTTTTATTGTAGTTAAAAATATCAAAAATCGTTAGTAACAATTTTTTTTTATAAGCGTTTATAGTTCAATTTATTTAATTTATTACAAAAATTATGTCACAATCGCGAAAATTCATTCATTGAAAAATCATAAAATTGTTTATGTTTATATCTAAGGTTAAAAAATTCAACGCTAAGTTTTTCATGAGTTTTCTTTTAAATAGCTTAAAAGGAAACTCGAAGCCTCATTATAGGAAAAATTTTAAATGCGTTTGAATTTTAAATTTTTACGAAATTGCGTAGATTGAATACAAAATTTTCAACAAGTTTGGCTTAAAATAATTATAAAAGAACTTGAATTTCGGTGTATTCATTTATTGCATTAAAACCTAAACCTCCTTTTTCACCAACCACTGGAAATTATATCCTGTATCCTGTAAAGGCTGACAAATCATCTCCGTTCAAAATCGTTTTTCGTATACAACGATACTTCTCATAGTCTCATTGGATTCACATTTAATATAGGTATCAATTATGATGATCTACTATACAGCAGATCGTTACTCACTTGACCACTCTTTTATTTTTTTAATTATTATTAACTTATTTCATGAAATTTTTTTCATACATCAAAATATTATGATATTGATACTTGTTATGAAATTAATCTAATACGGAAATAAGCTATTATTCTTAGTTATTTTAGGCTGTGGCCCCTTTAGTGAGTAAATATTAGGGGCCCGGTGATTGACACTCAGTGATGTATTGCTAAAAACAAACGTGGGTACCTATATGATTTTTACACGAAAGTAAGTAACAATAGAAAAAAAAATCATTTTTTCACTATAGGTACACTTGATATTATTATTTTACAGCAGCCCTTATTATAACTTTCAAACACAAGTATATTGTATATAGGTACCTAATTTACTTTACTTAATACTTTTGAAAATATTATTTTATGGATATTTATTGCAGTAATGGGATTGTTGGAATTACCTACTTATTTCATTTTTTAAACCTTAACTATTAAAATTGAAGTTTTTGTTTGTAAATGTTATACAAATTTGAACTTCACATGCATATTATAAAAAAAATTTCATTTGTATTTTTATTATTTTTATTGAGTGCTAAAAATAACTGATTATATTGAATTTTCGTATTAAATTTCAAGTTATATGACTGAGTGAAAACATTTTTATCGACAATAGTTGACAAAAAAAAACTAAAAAATTAAACATTTCACATACCTATAGAATTAGTATAGATAGCTCAAAAAGAGTGAAATATTGTGAACATTTTTTATCTATTGAAAATAATTATATAAATATTTGATGAAAATTTCAAGTATCTATGATTATTCGTTTTTCAATTACAACAATTTATCAAAAATCGTTTAAGGAAAAGATGTTATCACACTTGAAAATATATTTAATGTTATAAAAATTTAATTTAAATCATAGTCATAACAAACTATCTGACTTCCCAATAAGCTTATTTTGGTGGTAGGTATTCGTAGAACAACTTATGAGAAATGTTGTGTTACGTTTTCAAATATAAATCATAACAATTTAAAAAATAAGAAAAGCAGACATTTTTGCTCAAAGCCAGTTAGGTACAATTGTATTTTTCAAAAGAAGATGATATAATTTTCAAAATATTTTGACTCTTTATACCTATACTCTAAATATTTCAATCTAATATTATTTTTTCTCTATAAATCTTGATAAAAATAAAATTTGCTTGTTCAAATTGCTTGAAAGTTTAATTTTAAAGTTTATCTAAATTTATATGGACTTGAGACTTCATAAATACTCTTATAGGAATTAAAATAATGTTGAGAGTAAATCCACCATAGTTTATTATATTATGAGCGTTTGAACTTTGAAAAGTTAATTGGAATTTAATAAAACCTTAAGAATTCACATAATATTTTGTATTATGTATACTATGTATAGTGTATTGACGTATTGTGTATACATTTTCAACATTATACTCTATAGTTTAAAAATTTACCATTTAATTCATGATTTTTAATAAGTTTGCATATAGAAGTTAAAAGTGTGGTCAAGTGGGTACCGCTCTGCTGTACCTACATTAGGTGCCGAGTGGATCACTATTTTAGGAGTGTTAATTTGAATCCAATGATAAGTATCATTATATACGAAAAACGATTCTGATCAGAGATGATTTGTCAGCCTAGCATATATTTTCCAGTGAAAGGTGAAAAAGGTGGTTTATGTTTTAATGGCCTGAATAGTGAATACCCCCAAATTTTAATTATTTTATAATTATTGTAAGCCATACTTATAAATATCTTGTATTCAATTTTTAACTCTTAGCTACTTAAACAAAATTATTTATAAATTATAACTTAAAAATAATTTGCAAATATTCATTATTTTGACGAATTGTTGCCAATATTTGAACTTCAAACATTAATAAAAAAAAATTGTGCTTATGTATTCTTATAATTTTTGAACCACTATAAGACTAACTTATGAAGAACTTTGTATTAAATTTCAAGTATTTTGACTTAACCAAAAAAATTTTATCGATATTTATAATAAAAAAAAATTAACAAAAACGAATATTTTAAATGCCTATATATAGCCTTAAAATATTAGCCTAGCGAAATATTTTGAAAATTAAATTATGTGAAAAAAATGCCAATCTAAATAATTGGTGAAATTTTCAAAAAACTATGAATTATACATTTTGAATAATAATAAATATTGAAAATCGTTATCGTTACACGATTTCGTAAAAAATTTTAACTCAAACGCTCATACCATTTTTCCTAATCATTGGATTCATATTTGACACTTCTATAATATATAATAGTGATCCACACGGCACCTAATGTACAGCAGAGCAATACCCGCACTTACCGACATTTTTATTTGATTTAACTGGTATAGATACAAAAATTGGTATTATTATAAACTGGTTGATATTATTGATATTTAAATTATGATAAATTTAATTACATGTAAACTTTTGTTTATATTTGTTTATTGAGTAAACAATTCATTATTTTTATATTATATAATTATTATTATACAAACTATAATAATTAATATTTAAACTATAACACCTACTGCAGGAAGAGAGTTTTACTCTTTCAGCTTAGGATTTGTACCCTGTATATTTATTATTTATACATCTCAACATCTGTAATCTATATAGGCACCTATGTTATGTATAAATTGTTTCCCACTTAAATTTAACAACATTGGATAATTGAGATAACTGAAGTAGATAATATATCAGCAGTCATCTCGTCAATTAACGTTAAATTTGCTTAAGTGGTAAATAATTTATTACGTTTTAAATAGTAGCAGGGCATACCTACATATAAATTACTTTTGTTCCTCGTAATCATGTTCAGATTTTAAATATTTGTTTAAAAACTAAACATTTAATAATATAAGGATAATATAATATATATAATATAGTAATACATAATATAAGGAATAATTTTATTTATTAATACCACTTTTACTTACTCATTTAAAATTGTTATATGTATAGGTATAATTCATAAAAAAAAATCAGCCTTTATTTATTTGTTCAATATTTTAAGCAATTTTCAACACTTAAAATCATCACACTATTAAAATAGTACCTATAATAGGTATATGACAAAAACGAGAGATTTCATAGAAAGGTAATATAAGTTATTAAATGATCTTATACGAATTTACATAATAAGAAATTTTATTTATGGGATTTGAAATCCAATTGATGTTTTTCAGGATAAGTACCGTGACATCTGCATACAGGGACATAGGGTTGCCATATTTATTTTACTTAAACTGAGAAAAACATTTTTTTAATTTTATGGAAAATACCACTTCTCCGCGACCAACATATTATCACAATAATCATTATAAATAAGAAGTCTACGATATAATATACAGGGCCCAAAATTTGAGTATTTTGCTACTGCACACCTATAATTCCACACTCCAAATATTTTTAAATAATAAACATAGACTTAGTAGTACACATGCCACATATAGCTTCGTAACATAATTGTTTTTGGTATTTATTAATAATTAGTTATAATAAACACAATCTAAGACACTCTTCTATAAAAGTCCTTGATAGTTAATAGGCACCTATATAATTAAACATTTTAAAATTAAAAACAAAATAACTCCGGTTAAAGTACAAAAAGTAATGCACACTTTTCAATTTGCTACTGCACATTTAATATTAGCGATACTGTACACAATTTTAGGCCCTGATAATATGTATAGGTATATAATATGCATGTATGTTACTTTGTAATGTAAAATAGTAAAGACTTTCTTCTCAAATAAGAACGAGTAAATGATAAATTTATTAAAATTAGTTAACAGTTATAACTTTATTACAAAAATTGTTGCAGAGGATAAAAGAACAATGATCTTGTTTATCAATTAAAGTTTTTATCATTAACCCGGTTAAATTTTTGTCAGTCATTCATATAACTAATTTGATTATTTATATGTTTATTCTGTGTTTAATAAATAATAATAGACAAAATGTTAACATAAATCTGATTTCAGAATGATGGCGGTATATTTTAATATACTAGAACCCTTAGTCCGTATTATATTATCAATAGGTATAGGCACCTAAAATATAAATACTCAACTTGAATTAAATTTTATAATTGAATATTCTATAAAATTAACTGGAAGTTGACCTGCACACTGCTCTAAGACAGTGCTTCTTAACCTTTTTTTGTTATAGGGCCCCCTAAATTTAATGTAAAACTGTCAAGTCCCCCCTCAATTAAAATCATTAATTATTTTTTCTTAATGATATACTAAATTTATATTCACTATTTCACACAAATAAATTATTAAAATGTTAAGAAAATAAACTAAATAATCGAAAATATTTTAAATGAAATATATATTTCAAAGCCCCCTAGTTATTTAGTCACGACCCCCCAGGTTGAGAAACACTGCTTTAGGACACTACATGGGTGTATTTCATATGAATATTCTGTTGGATTTCCTATAATGTTATGATAAAAATGACCATTTAACAAGACATTTGTTTGACATTGTATACATTTTTTTTATACAGTTTCTTTAATTCTCTCGGAATGAAAAGTTTAATAATTTATGTGGGATTTTGTATTCAATTTTTAATCTCAAAAATAACAATTTTTGTCATAGATAATACAAAGGAAAATTATAAAAATATTAGAACACTTTAAATGTCTAAAAGAAAAAAGAAAAAAGTAAAATACTTAATTAATAATTTTTAAAATTTTTATTTATAGGTACTAAAACAAAAATTAAAAAAATGAAGTTTAAAGAATCAGTGAGCTCAGGATAAATACTGACTATACCTCCCTTCCCAAGACAAAATCCTAAATACATAACCCACTTATATAGGTACTTACTTAATATAATATAGAAGTATCATTTAAAAGTCTATGTTATTGACAAGTTTAAAAATAACTGGTGATAGAATTAATCAGATAAAATAAAAATTTGTGTAAAACATAATATCATGTATTCATGTATTCATATATTGTTATTATGGCATTCGGAGAATAATGAGAAGAACAAAATAAAGGAAAATAAGTATATTAACTTGATATTTTTGGTGTTGTAATTTAACATATTAAAAAAATTATTATATTATACCATAATAGAATATTGTGAGTGAATTTATAAAATTTATTCATTCCTTTAATAATCTTCACTATAGATTATATAGATTGTGCCTTTTGTAACAATGTGTCCAGATATAGACTAGTAAAAAAGGGTCACAAATGCTACATAATTTTAAGGTAAATAAAAAAATAATGTTAATACATAATAATAAAGTAAATATAGAAAATAGCTCCTCAAACTAATTAAATTATTTCCTAATGGCTAATTATATTCTTTATGATTATTTTAGTAATTTTATAAATAATAGATCTACTGCTTTATGTCTTTATCAGCGTATTATAACTTACTCATTGAAAATTCAAACTCCTTTTAAAGAAATTAATTAAGACACATATTTTACACTAATTGAGAAAAATATATTTTAGGGAAAAGGATTCTTTTTAGCATCTCAGTCAGTCACGGATTGCAATTGTGTCTATTCAATATGAAGTTTTTCAAAGTTGGTAAGTGGGTACCGCTCTGCTGTACATTAGGTGCCGTATGGATCATTATTATATATTATAAGAGTGTTAAATTTGAATCCAATGATAGGTATCATTACTATCATTGTATACGAAAAACGATTCTGAACGGAAATGATTTGTCAGCCTAGGATATAAGCCTAGGATATTTTTCAAAACCATGATTGTGTCAAGTTAATCTCTGCTTTATCTTTATAATACGGAACGCAACACTACAACACTTGTTAAAATATTGGAGGAAAATAAACATAATTTTAGACGAAAATAATGTGGAGGAAAATGGAAACCAATCTTTTTTTTGAGGGGGGGACGGTATCTCATTGGAGGAAAATGGTTACTGCTTAAGTTTTCAACTCAAACGGTAGTCGATGACTTATGAGTGTTAGGCGTAAGTTACCA
>VUJU01001266.1:39644-53422 GCA_009835225.1 Aphis craccivora | reverse complement strand
ATATATATATAGTATTTAGATTTCTTCATTAAAATTGTATACAACCGGCGAGTATAATTCACGCTTTAGAACGTCAGTGAAGAGTAAAACGTGGATTTTTATGCAATTGCATATTATTTTTTTTATTTTTCACATGTTTTGGATTTTTGTCAGAAATCTTTATAAATCAAAATAACTTGAGTATACTGCTTGCAATTTTTTTTTTTTTACATATTTCCTCATATTTAATGGTTATTGCGTATTTTTACAAAATTTGAGACGAACGTATTGCATATTTAACCAAAAATAAAAAAAAACAATGTTTTGTCAAATAGAAATATTAAAAATAATTTTGTTGGCATTATATTATAATAACTGAAATAAAGATAAGACGAATAATCGATTACGATGAAATTTTGTGTTAAAAAATAAAGCTAAAATGTTAATTAATCTTGCTGTAGTTTGTAAATCGTGATTATGCCGAAAATAAGTAGTTTGATTTGCAACAAAATTGGTGAATAGATTTCATAAAAAACAAAGACACTTGTGGAAAATATATTGTTTATGATTCTAAAAATATTTTTCAAAAGTTCAGAAAATTCTCTACATTTTTTTTTCACTGAGTTGTCTGAGTATATAAGTAATTAATTATTTGTTAATAAATTATTTATTTTTTACTATTAATTAATATTTAATTTTGAATTTATAAAAATTCTTGCATATTTGTTGTATATTTTCATAGTTTTTACTGCAGATTATATAATGGCATATTCCGATTAATTAATTAAATTAATTAAATTATTTATTTTTAAATTCTAGTGCACAAAAATTCTAGCTCAAGTGATAAATAATATTACGATTTATAAACTGGTTGATTTATTTTACTGGTTACTTAAAGTTGTTCATACTTCATCCTTGTGGGTTAGCATTTTAACTATTTGTAATTTAAATATCAAACTGGCAAACTGCTTGAACAAATTAAACTAGTTAAATTCATATAAAAATCCACGGCTCCTCCTGTGCTCCTGCCCATGATCATTTTGCATTATATAGGGCTGTCAACCGTACCGAGTTCCACCTTGTCATCACGGTCAAAAAGGAAAAGGCTCGTGTTCAAGCCTCAGAATAGAAACCAATCACCAATGCCACAAAAAGTGTTACGGCAACAGAACTATCAATTATAACAGTGATCACGTGAAAAGTAAGTCTACAGCGTAGATAATAATTAATAATTATATACTTAGTATTCTGAAGTGATTGATATAATATTATGATGTTCAATATTATTCATATACCTAATCATACATTAAAACCAATTTGTTGATTGTTACAAAATCGAATTTTATAATTACAGCTAAAAACGCGTATTACCTTTCACACGAATCTATGCAAAAGGAGGTGCAAACATATGGGCCAATCGAAACATCATTTACTGTATACGATGATTTTCTGCATTACAAAAGTGGTTAGTTTAGAAAGACTGTCCATCATACATTTTATAGTATAAAATATAAATATTATAAAATGTTTGTGTTTTATGATTTTCATGTTTCATCTGCAACAGGTATTTACCATAAAACCGAAAACGCAGTAAATATGGGTGGTCATTCAGTGAAGTTGATTGGCTGGGGAATCGAGCACGGAGTGAAATATTGGTTATTGGTCAACTCATGGGGCACCGAATGGGGAGATCATGGACTTTTTAAAATTAGGAGGGGCACAAATGAATGCGGAATCGAGGAAAGAGCTACGGCTGGTGTACCTCTTGTCTAATATGTTATATTCTTATATTAAATAAATAATATTTTTTATTTTATTGTTTAAATCAACTTATTTTAAAGGTTCAACTATTTATAAATTATTCAAAATAAATATTTATTCATCGTTTATTACCTACTCGTAGTCATTCCTATTTTCACAAACAGTGTAATTTAATATTTTAGCAGTGCCAAATAATTACAATTAATTGTGCATTGAGTAAGTAAATAAAGTTATGCATTGTAATCGATGTTGCATTCATTTATTTTACTCTGAAAATATGCAGATCGCAGACAAATACACCATTATATAGCTTGTACTTGTCATATTAGTTATATAATTTAAAACGGATAGTTCGCAATTCGTTCAAAACCGAACTTAGAATATACCTATGAAAAAATACCCATAGACTGGTACAGGTAGCTATAATATAGGCTTATAGCTGTAAAGTATACTATAATGATAATAAATTAACTTTTATTAGTTTATTACGCACTCTCGTATCCAATTACTATAATTAGTATAATAGTATTGATAATATCGAAAAAGAAATGATTAAAAAAAGATCCTGTGAATCATGCATTAACACATTAAAGATGTGTTAAAGAAAGTTAAGGTATTAATTATTCTTAATTTATAGCACAATTCAAGTCTTCATTCAATTACTCAAAATAAATATAACACAGCAACTGCAAATTGCATGTAAGCGATTCAAAGATATGTATAATATACCACTGTATAATAATATGAGATTGTCATGTTTATTTTTGTTAATTCAAAACTATAAATTGTCTGATTGATGAGCATTGTTTATTGAGTTGTTAAGTATTGGAAATTGAAATGAACAAATAAAAAGGAATTCTATTTTAAATACCATGTTCAATAGAAGCACCAAAAAACTTTAATATATTTATTAAAAAAAAATATTTACTAAAATAATATGTAAATATGCGAAACAAATAATAATACCTATGTACAGTTTAACATTAATTATGAATATTTATACTAGTTGAAATCAATGATTTTACGTAAATATTTTGTAAAAGATCTTAATCTCATCTAACATTAATAGATATATGATTTAGCAAAGTTGATATACAAATAGGTACAGGGGGTCTTCAAACTTTTTCATTCGGGAACCACATAAGATATTAAAAGCTCTTAGCGGGCCAAAATGTATGAACACATATGTACAACATGACTTGGGTATTACACATATGTTTAGATTATTTATTTTCCATCTTTTGAAGGGGCTGGTTAAAATTTGTTTTTGTATTAGGTATTTGGTTAACAATTATATAATAAAAGCAGGTAAGTGGGTACCGCTCTGCTGTAGGTACATTAGGTGCCGTGTGGAGGTCCCGTTTCAAAGTAGATAAAGGCCGATTGCTCGGTAACTATGGGCGTGCGAATTTCGGGAGTTGGCGTGCAAATTCATGCTAATTTTTGGCAAAAGAAAATTTCGGAAAATCTTTATTTTTCGATTTTGGGGGGGCTGGTGAAACGTTTCAACAGCCCCCTCCCCAAAGTTTATTGATAATGTATCATTTAATATTATCATGCAAATTAAGATAATAATCTTGCCAATTCATGCTAATTCCATGCTAATTTTTAGTGCAAAATAGATTTCTATATAAGGGGGGCCGGCGAAACGGACGTGCCGTGTGGATCATTTTTATATAGTATAGGAGTTTGAATCCAATGATAGGTATCATTGTATACGAAAAATTATTCAGAACGTAGATGATTTGTCAACGTAGGATATAATATCCAGTGGTTGTTAAAAAAGGTGGTTTGTGTTTTAATGGCCTAAATACACCAGATTTTAAGTTCTTTTATAATTGTTATAGGTAGGCTAAACTTATGGAAAATCTCGTATTGAATTTTCAATTCTTAGCTACTTATACAAACATTTTTTATGAATTATACCTACAAAATAATTTGCAAATATTCATAGTTTCGACGAATTTTTGTCAATATTTGAACTTCATATGCTAATAAAAAGAAATTGTGAATATGTATTCTTATAATTTTTAATCACTATAAAAATAACTAATTCAAATATGTCAAAATATTTTGAAAATTAAATCACGTAAAGAAAATGCCTATCTAACTGGTGAAAGTATCTACGACTTATACTTTTTGAATAATAACAAATATTTAAAATCGTTTGAAGATAAATCGTTACCGTTACTCCATTTTGTAAACATTTATAATTCAAACGTAGGTACTTCAAATTTTTCCTATAATGATGCTACGAGTTTTATACATAGCTACTAGAAGGAAAACTTATTGAAAACTTAATGTTGAATTTTTTATTCTTAGATATAAACACAAAAACTTTTATGATTTTTCAACTTCAAAAAATTTTTTTGAAAATTTAACTGTATATCACTAGATATCACTAACATAAACATTTGGTGAAAATTTCAAGTATTTACAGTTACTATTTTTTGAGTTACAATAAAATAAAATTATCGATTTTGTCTAAAACTGGTTTTGCGTAAAAATTCATGTTTTTCTGTTACTTTTTTAGGGTTTTTCTTGACGCTCTTGAAAACTATTGGAAACTTTTTACCCAAAAGTACCAACTAGATTCACTTTCCTATCAGAAACAGGGCTGAGTTTAAAAATCGAAGCACTTTTACTGCTCTAAAACGTGGTGACAGACACAAAAAATAAATAAAAAAACACACATCATTGTAAAATCAATACATTCATCACTCCATTCAAAATCTAATAATTTAAGACTGAAGTTTAAATAATTTAATTCAATGTTTTGTACATTCAATTAAAAATATTATTAATTATATTATATATACTTTATGTTGCACGGTATAAATAAAAAAAAAACATTCATTTTTACATCAAAATGGATAACAAAGAAACTAGTGCTCACATTTTCTTGTGTTGATACATAATGATAATACAATATAAAAAATAAACTATTCAGAATTTAAATCATATAAGTATTTTAACAATAGAATTTGGTAACTACAATGGCGTATAAAATTTAAAAAATATTACTTCATTAACAAACAACCAATTAAAAATAAATAAAGAAAAGAATAATATTAAGCAGTATACTCTTATCCATAACATAAAACGCTAAATAAAAGTACCATAGAAACAATTTAATAGTCTATACTTTTCTTTTACCTATCAGTTACAAAAATACGGCAGTATAAATTTTTTTCCAGATACAGCCTAGAATAATATGTACCTACCTGTTTTATTGCTATACACATAGAGACTGTTATGATGAGCTTTAAGTTGTTTAACGTAGACAAAGAGATTTGGACTTATTTCGTACAGCTCTTCTGCAGCTCTTTTCAATAAATTAATCACATTGTAATTTGTTCAATAAGTGGATTACATTACATTGAATTAGATTCGTAAATTAATAATCGTATATATTATTATAATAATAATATATGTAATTAATAATCGTTGTTCGTAAATCAAAATTGTCAGGGTTTTCTTTCTTCTAAGAACCTGAACACAGCCAAAAAAAATTTATTGATAGCTGCTGCTTGTTCAGTATGAAAATTTGAAGTATTTTCCGTTATTCTTTTTTTGAGTAAAACTAAAACAACAAAATCGATTTTGTCAAAAATTGGTTGTCGTAAACTACCATTTTTTCTTAATATTTTGTCTATTTTTCCTTATCATAATTGAGGAGAAGCTTGTGATATACCTATGCATTTTTAAAAAACAATTAAAACTCTAATAAATACTCTTTTTATGATCGCTGTTAAATAACAAAAGTACTGATAAAATATTTAATGACTAGGTATAGGGCTATTAATTGTTTAATTCAAAAAATCATATATTTAAAAAAAAAATAAGAAAAGAACAATCGATTATTGTATATAAAAACAATAGTAATAACTTACTAATAAGTATAAAACTTATATTAGTAGCAGACACCTGCAGATCTCGATTATTCGATTAATCGAAATCCCGATTAATATTTGCTGTATCTCTATCAATCGATATAATCGAACTGTTCTAAGTTAAGATGAGTGTATATTGGTTTATAAGGAAAGAACAGATTGTCTGGTTTTCATTATAGGTTCTATATAGTTGTGCACTCAACTATACAGACTATAATAGTATTATACATAAATACGGTTGTTATTTTTTTGAAAATTCATACAGTTAGGTTAAGTATCTAATTTTATTTACATCATGGCAAATTTCATATATTTGATATCCATAATTTTGCTCAGAGCTTACTTAACAGAACAATTTGAGAAAGCAGATTTTTTATCACGAGAACGCATTAATAAAATAAACAGTATTGCCAAGACATGGAAGGTAAGTAATAATATAATAATATTTACAGTTATTATTTTTATATAATATGTGCAATAAATTAACACCTATAATGGTAACTAGGTACCTACTGATTATACTAATTATTAGAATGTACCTTACGACACTGCAAGCTCTAGACTCTCTAAGGTTATATGCAGTATATATGGCATAACATGACTGCATTGCAGAATGTAAAAAAAAAATTTATATTTTTTTATAATTTTCAATTATACGCCATTGATTAACATTATATTTAAATTTGTGTTTGGTAAAGTCAGGGTATATATTATTATGGACTCAGTATAGTCATGACATTTGATTAAATGAACATAATACAGATATATACATAACTTAGTAGTTGGTTGACGTTTTTGAACGAATTTATTATAATATAAGCTTGTGATTAATTAGAATATTATTTATTTTTATACATATAGTCATATAGATATATAAGGTAATTTAAATACAAATGTTCCAAATAATTAATTTAGTTGAATATCAAAAATATCGACAGTAAATAATATACGATAAATAAATAATTATTATAATATATGTTATTTATAAAATTATAAATAATAACACTTATATGATGTTTTCCGAATAGATTTAATCATTAATCAATTACCGACTACCATAAGTCCATTATCATTGACATAGTGTAATGATATCAAATGAATTATAAGCTTTAAGCATGTTCATAAAAAAATTTGAAAACTCATTACAAAGTTATCACTATTTAGAATTCTAGAAACTTATTTTGTTGAAATTCTGGTAAACGGTTACTTTGTACTGTCCATTGTTAAAAATGCAAAACACGGACACTTTGTACTATTATATACATAAAGTATATATTATAAATATAAGTTTTATACCTAAGTAGTAAGTCCAGTGGCGGTTATACATGATAATCAAGGGGAGGGCGAAAATGGGGAACTCCTCCAGAGCATTATTATAAATAGTAAATATATATATATATTATATATAAGTACTAACGTAAAATACGATCAAAGAAGAGCCCAAGGGGGGGCGAACCACCTATCGCCCCCCCCCTTTTAACCGCCACTACTAAAATTATGTATATTGTTAGTTATTAAAATAGAAAAATTAAAAATAAAAAGTAAATTGTTGTAAAATATTATAGGTAAATTAATAATAATCTAAATAATCAAATAATCATTAATATCGTTTTATCATCAAACTACATGTAAAATATAAAAATATTATTTAGCTGTAATACTTATTACTATTACAGATTTTTAAATTATTAGCTAATAAAAAATAAAAATAAAAATAGTATAATATGGAAATACGAATATGTCAAATATAAATATCAAATGATAAAAAAAATAGTTAAAAACTACATGTATAGTATATATGGAATTTAAAAATTGTATATTTGTTATTTCTTTTCTTTGACGCTGGTTAGTGGTTACATAAAGTAAATAGCTTATTATGGTCAGCAGTATAGAATTTTTGTATTTTCTGAAGGCTATTGCCACATTCGTCCAATTGTATACTCGATAATAGATGATAGAACGATATTATTGATTATTTAGATTATTATTAATATACAATATTTTATAACAATTTACATTTAATTTTTAATTTTTCTAATTTAATAATTAACAGTATACATAATTACTAGTTACTACTTAGGTAGGTACCGATAAAACTTATATTTATGGGATATACTTTATGTACATAATAATACAAAGTGTCCGCGTTCTGCAAAGTACTTTTTTAACAAACCGTACAAAGTGTCCGTGTTCTGCAATGTACCTTTTTACCAGATAGTACTAAGTATCACTTTAAATGCTTGACCGTACAAAGTGACCTTGAACCTAATTTCTGATTTTAACGAAATTTAATAAATGATCGAAATGATTGTTCTATTACCTAAACTTTCAGTTATTATATTGAAGTACAAAAAATATAAATTATAGGGGTTCAACATTTTTATCATTATTCATTAGGTACACATGTACCTTGTACCTATATATATAGTATATACCTATGTATGTTATTATTCTATACACACAATGACATTTTAAATAATTATAAAACATTTATTTAAATTATAAAGCACTGATAACTGTTTTCAATTATGGACAAAATACGTGAGTAAATTTGCAGGCATTTTATTTTTTATGTACCTTCTATTGCTCACAAATATTATATTCAACTTTCTTTCTTCTTTCCTTTTATTTCAATGTATTAATTCTTTTGGAAATATTTGAAGATTAAATCGAAATAATTGATATTATAGTTTTTCTTTTATTTGCCTACAGACTAGGAATACCTAAGTATAAAGCAGTTTGACATTACTAATAGGTACAATAAAAAAAAACAACTTCATCAAACTGGTTTTGTTTAAAATTTTCTCTCTTTTTTTTTTATTAATTTATTAATTATTCTGTAAAGGATTAAGCATTTATCAGTTATATCAAATTTCTACCAGAAACTACCCTCAAAAATGAAGTATTTTTATCAATCAAAAAATATATCACATACATTTTGTTAAAAGTACTAAGGAACTTGAATTATATGATCGGAAGGCAATTCTTATATAAATGATCGAACTTTTAGAATTCGTTTAGAGAGTATGCACCCGAATTGTAGAAGGAAATCAGATTTTTCTTTTTCTGTAAATAATAACTTATCATTGTGTTTATGTTGTACTTCGAATCATATGTGATTGACACAAAATCAATTGAATAGCATTTTCAAATTTTAATTATTATCGGCTTATAGTATTTAATATTACAATGATCCAAAATACACATTATGTTACCCAATAATAATTTGCATCACAAAATTTGTATCTTCAAAATATATTAGTTAACAAATTAATGTTATTTTTTTTCCAACCATAATCAATAAATATTTTTACAGCCATGACATTAATGGTATTGTGTTAAGTTATTGAATTCGAGATCTCATTAATAATTATATTTTGTCAATTACGACTAGCAGGTGCACGTTTTTGTCTGCTCATAACTCATCAACAATAGTAATATAATTATCACACATTACTTTTTTTTATGAACTATTATAAGTGAATGAGTAATAACATTTCTAAATCAATTAAAAAAAAACCATATTGGATTGGGCGATTGGATTCTGATAATAAATACATAATATACATGCAACATCGTAAAAACAGTCATAAATTTCTGATAGTCAATACCCATAATTAATAGTAACAATTATATTGTCTGCATTAAGCTCTAGAACGCTTACGCAGATAAAATAATATATTTACATTTTATATTCATTCGAACTTTTACCATGAATGGATTGTATTCTCTATCATTTCACATAACTTGATTTAAAAGTTTGAAAGTGTACTAAACTATTTCAAAATAAAATTGTAAAAAGTGGCACAATTAATCATATTAATACCAATTCACTTCACGCCAAAATATTTTTTTGTTTCGCAATATTCAATTAATACACAATATCCTTATTAAGGTCTATTTCTAAAGTTAGATACAATTATTATAGATAAGATTCGTTAGATAAGTAGTAATACTAACTAGGTATTAATTAAAGAAAAAGACAGCGTAGATAGACTTAGTCTTAATAATATTTTAAAACATTGAGGATGATAACTTGACCTTTCATAAATTTATTGTTAATTCTTATGTATGTGATTACTGATTAGTATAAGTTACAAAAATTACATAAATAAATAAATTAGTTTGGTAAATTACATACCTATTTTTAAATACCTAATTCTTCTTTTATCACCTACGTCCTACATAATAATAAAATTTAAAAAATTATATTATTTATTTAATTATTTTAATAACTTTAATTTAGGTAGGAACCTACCTTAAGTATTATCTATTTATTCAAAGAGTTACCTATATTATTTTAACTGAACATTTATAAATGAATGTAATGGTAATAGTATAATGTGTGTGAAATGAAAACTTATTGTTAAATTAGCAAATTTAAAATGAAGTTGGCATATATTTACACGCATACAAAAAGTAAAAATAAGATTTTACTTTTTTTTTGTTAAACAAATTAGTCAATATTCAAAATATGACGATAAAAAGATACATTCTTACTTATGATGAAAATCAATTCAAAATAGTTTTAAGTAAATACATGCTTATTTAAATTTAATATGTAAATGTCTTATACCTGGAGATATACTCATTGTAATGCATTTTAGGTAGATGCAAAAAACAAACAGTGTATTCCCGATTATATCCGTGTTGCGGATTATCCGTTGTCTTCCGCAGAATCATCTAATGTCATATAATATGTATATTATATACAAAAAATATATATTGATCCAGATATCCTTAAATTCAGAGACGTATTTACGCATTTTTCGTTCCATGTTATCTGAGTGCCATTACATTTTATATCATAATGCTCTCCAAAATTTACCGCCCCTAAACATTATAGTATTATACAGTGGCGGATCTAGGATTTTTTTATGGTAGGTGCTATTTTGTTAATAATAATACTTAATAGTCCCAAATAATTATTTATTATGTACAATTTGTGCGTGGTCACCGAATGCCGACCGGTGTTAGCTACTCCAAAGCGCGGGGCGCACATTTTGGTAGCCCGTACCAAAAACTCGCCACTCGTCGAATTATTAGTAATTTTTAATAAAAATACGCAGAAAGGTGGGTGCTTCAGCTCCCAAGCACCTCCTCCCCCCTAAATCCACCACTGGTATTATAATATACATCATTATAGGTTTAATTGATTTTTGATAGCCGATTACTCGATAATGACGTAAAATACAACATACCTACGCTTGTTTAATATTAACACTTTTTGGTAATTGTTGATACGTTTAATGAAAAAAATTATTATTCGCTGGTTATCCAAAAAAAACTTGCTTATTCGTGGATGCTCTGCCACCCTATTCTGTGGATAATCGAATGTAGTGTACCTACTTACTTTTATGATAAATATGTATTTATTTAATTTTTTGTATTATTTAATTATCAAAATTTTACATTCAATAATTTAAGATTATAGCGATCAGTTTTCTGAAATTTCACATCCTTTGAATTTTCATTTTTGAAGCAAACCTGAAGTTTAACACCTAGACAAACTATAGGTTATATTTGATTACAGGCTGGTGAAAACTTTGATCCGAATACGCCGAAAGAAGTAATTATAAGATTGATGGGTTCTATAGGATTTAGTAATATTAGTAGATCGCTACATGGCCCGGTAAAAACCAGTGATCCATTATACGACGGGCTCACAAAAATTCACAAAAAATTTGACGCTAGAAAACACTGGCGCCACTGCAAAACAATGGGCGCAGTTCGCGATCAAGGAAACTGCGGTTCTTGTTGGGTAAATACACTTAATTATTATTTGACAAACAGCTGTATAAAAATAAATATATTTTCAAAATTAAAAATCTATTATTAATTGACTCGCAACAGGCTTTTGGCACTACAGGGGCATTCGCAGACAGACTTTGTGTGGCGACAAACGGAAAATACAATCAACTCGTGTCCGCCGAAGAGCTAGCTTTCTGCTGTCATAGTTGTGGTTATGGATGTGAAGGAGGTAACCCGATGCAAGCTTGGAAATATTTTGAAAAACACGGATTGGTGTCCGGGGGCAACTACAATACTCACGAAGTAATTTACATAATTGATTGAGTACAATATAGAACAATCATTATATTCATTAAAATATAAATTTGGTATGGGGTGCTTAAATGTGTGCTTTACCAAATCTAACCTAATTCTCTCCTCTTCCCAAAAAAGGATGAATCCAATGCAAAATATCAATTCATAAAAACTCGTGTTAGTTTAAATTGATTTAACATTTTTATAACTTTCTACAAATAAATAATCATTAAAAAAATAACTAGATTTTTTTATAATAAAATATATATTTACTGCCTGGATTTCTTCATTAAAATTTTTACAACAGGCAAGTATAATTCACGCTTTAGAACGACAGTGAAAAGTAAAACGCAGATTTTTATGCAATTGCATATAATTTTTTCCTTTTCACATTTTTTGGATTTTTGTCAGAAATCTTTATTAATCATAATAACTTGAAAATACTAGTGAATTTTTTTTTCATATTGCTGCAAATTTAATGGTTATTGCATTTTTTTTACAACATTTGAAACGTACTTTTTGCATATTTGCATATTAAACCGAAATTTAAAAGAATAATGTTTTGACAAATATAAATATTAAAAATAATTTTGTAAGCATTATATAATAATTGAAATAAAGATGAGACTAATAATCGATTACGATAAAGTTTTGTGTTTAGCTAAATT
This sequence comes from Aphis craccivora, assembly GCA_009835225.1. Lineage (NCBI taxonomy): Eukaryota > Metazoa > Arthropoda > Insecta > Hemiptera > Aphididae > Aphis > Aphis craccivora. The sequence goes on along the minus strand of VUJU01001266.1, from coordinate 41,076 downwards.
AATAATTAAACTTAATTAATCATGTTGTAGTTTGTAAATCGTGAATATGCCGAAATAAAGTAGTTTGATTTGCAACAAAATTGGTGAATAGATTTCATTAAAAAACAAAGACACCCTTGTGGAAAATGTATTGTTTATGATTCTAAAAATACTTCTAAAAAGTTCAGAAAATTCTTTACATTTGTTTTCACTAAGTATATAAGTACTTAATTGTTTGTTAATAAACGATTTATTTTAAATTATTAAATAAAATATCTTGAATATTTGTTGTATATTTTCATAATGTTTACTGCATATTATGTATGGCATATTTCGATGCTTTTTAGACTTTTAGTGCATATAAATTCAAGCTCTAGTGATAAATAATATTACGGTTAATTAACTTATTAATTTATTTTGTTGGTTACCCGGTTGTTTATACCTCATTCTTGTGGGTTGGTATTTTAACCGTTCGAACGAATTAAAATAGTTAAAGTCATATAAAAAGCTACGGCCCAACCTGTGCTCTTGCCTATGATCATTATTGCATTATATAGGGATGTCAACCGTACCGATTTCCACCTTGTCATCACGGTCAAAAAGGAAGAGGTTTGTGTTCAAACAACAAAATAGAACTCAATCATCATTGCCACAAAAAGTGTTACGGCAACAGAACTATCGATTATAACAGCGATCACGTGAAAAGTAAGTCTACAGAGTAACTAATAATTATAAACCTAGTATTCTGAACTGATTGATATAATATTACGATGTAGATAATCATACATTAAATCCAATTGGCGATTGTTACAAAATTGAATTTTATAATTACAGCTAAAAACGCGTATTACCTTTCACACGAATCTATGCAAAAGGACGTGCAAACTTACGGGCCAATCGAAGCATCATTTATGGTATACGATGACTTTTTGCATTACAAAAGTGGTAAGTTTATAAAGACAGTCAATCATATATTTTTTAGAACAAAATATAAATATTATAAAATGTATGTGTCTTACGATTTTTATGTGTCATCTACAACAGGTATTTACCATAAAACCGAAGACACAGAAGAAATAGGTGGTCATTCAGTGAAGTTGATTGGCTGGGGAGTCGAGAACGGAGTAAAGTATTGGTTATTGGTCAACTCTTGGGGAACCGAATGGGGGGATCATGGACTTTTTAAAATTAGAAGGGGCACAAATGAATGCGGAATCGAAGAAAGAGCTACGGCAGGTGTACCTCTTGTCTAATATGTTATATTCTTATATTAAATATAATATTTTTTACTTTATTGATTAAACCAACTTATTTTAAGCATTCAACGATTTATAAATTCTTCAGCTGTATTCAAAATAAATATATATTCATCGTTTACTACCTACTCGTAGTCATTGCTATTTTCATAAACTGTGTAATTTTGATATTTTAGCATTGTCAAATAATTATAATT
>VUJU01001266.1:0-39594 GCA_009835225.1 Aphis craccivora | reverse complement strand
TTTAATTGTGCATTGAGTAAATAAATAAAGTTATGCATTATAATCGGTGTTGCATTCATTTATTTTAGTTACTCTGAAAATATGCAGATTGCAGACAAATACTGAAATACACCATTATATAACTTGTGCTGGTCATATTAGTTATATAATTTAAAATGGTTAATTTGTAATTCGTTCAAAACCGAATTTAGAATAAACCTATGATAAACATACTCATAGACTGTTATAGTGTTGTTCATCAACAGTTTACATGGTAAAATATGACAAATACGCTATAATGATAATAAATTATTATTTATTAGGCACTCACGTATTCAATGACTGTGAGTATAATCGTATTGAAAATATCGAAAAAGAAATCCTTAAAAAGATATCCTGAGAATCATGTATTAACACATTAAAGATGTATGTTAAGGTATTATTTATTCTTACTATATAGCACAATTCAAATCCTCATTCAGTTACTCAAAAATAGCTCAGCAACTGCAAATTGCAAGTAAGCGATTCAAGTATTTAACGATATGAAATTATCATGTTTATTTATTATGCATTATATATTATTATTTGTCAATTATTTTCCATCAACTATAAATAGTCTTATTTTTAGCATTGCAAATTGAGTGAACAAAAAATATATATATACTTTTTTAAATACTGAGTTTAATAAGAAGCACCAAAGAACTTTAATATATTTATTAAAAAAAAAAAAAGATTTACTAAAATAATATGTAAATATGCAAAATAAATAAAAATACCTAGGTATAGTTCATCATTAATTATGATTATGAATATTTATACTAATCGAAATCAATGACTTTGCATACATATTATTTAAAAGGTGCTTATCTTAATCTCATCCAACATTAATATATAAGTGTTAATATACAAATACAGGGCTCTTCAAAATTTTTCATTCGAGAGCCACATAAGATATCAAAAGGTGTTAGCAGGCCAAAATGTATGAACACATATGTGCACGATGACTTTGGGTATTATACATATTTTTAGATTAATTATTTACCATCTTTTGAAGGCGCCTGTTAAAATTTGTTTAACGTGTATTAGGTATTTGCTTAACAATAACATAAAATAATTTATGAACGAAATTTAAATAAATTAATTCAATGTAAATTTGTTTGTTATGCGCCAAGTACTTATAAAATATCATTAATGTTCTAAGTAATATGATGCAAGATAAAAATGTCACCTTAAGGAAATCAGTTGTAATAATAAATAGTATTATAAAAAGCTTTGAAAGTTCTTGAACAGCCGAATCTTTTATTGAGATTTGGCAGTCAATAAAAAAATTTGCAGATGACAATAATATTTTAATAAATATTCCTTACCAAGGCCGAGATTTATTATTTAATTACCTAACTATTTATATTAATATTAGTTTAAAAAATATATCCATTTAGATTCTAAGAGAAAGCGAAGAGAGCCTAACAATCTTAATGATTTTATAGTAACTACTACAACAAGTACAATATATGAACTAGGACCAGTGGAATCTACCGAATCTGTTAAAGATTATTATAGAACAAATATTTATTATAAGATATTAGACTCTATTATAGACAATTTGAAAAAAATATTTTCCCCAGAGAGTTTAAGTTTAGCTATTTCTGTTGACAAATATATGCAACTTAATTATGAAGGAAGTTTGGTATTTATTGATTATTATATGGTAATATTTATTATATTTTTAAAATATAAGAATTTAAATAATATTAATAATAAAAATTTACTGTGCATAATTATAAATTCAAAAGTTAATGTTTTTAAATTGTTTAACTTGTTAGTTATTTTGGTTTTAACTTAATTACTTATTTAGTTAATTCATTTTTAGTTTGAGTTATACAAAATAACTATATTATACAACTTATGAACTATCATTTTTTCATAATTTTAAAATAAAATATAAAATATAAATCAACTTAATAATATTACTTTAATATTTTTAAAATAAATTTAAGCATGTAAAATAACATGAATTAAAAAATAATATTTTATTATTTTATATCTTAGGGTTTATTGAATATTAACAAACTAAATATTAAATCAGAAATGACTGTTGCTAGAAATTGCATTAATAAAATCAACAATGATTTGAATATTAACGATTTGAAAACAACAATAAAAAAGAAATCTTCCCTAATATCTACAAAATGTTACAAGTAGCGCTTACTTTACCAGTTAGCTCTGCAACATGTGAGCGATCTTTTTCGGCTATGCGAAGAATAAAGACATGGGTAAGAACTTCTATGCATCAAGAACGTTTTACAAATCTTTCTATTCTTCACATAGAGAAGGATTTAACAAAAAATATTGATACTGAATGTATTTTGAACAAATTTTCTAAATCCTCAAGGATGATGGTTTTAAAATAAAACATTTATTATAATAAGATTTATTTAACTATTTAACATGACTGTTATTTTATAGTTTTTTTTTTCTAATACAGTACCTACCTATTATACTATATTATTATTAAATTTAAAATATAAAAAAAAAAAAAAAAAAAATTAAAAATTGAACAGTAGTTTTATATTTTTGATCAGTTGTTCAGTAAAATTATTTCCAATATCAAATTCCAAATTTGTTTAGAATTATTTATGATGGGGCGTGGGGGGCATAGCCCCCACGGCTTTAGTTTATGAGAAAAATTGTAGCCCCCCCCCAACTTTTTCAATGGATTTCCACCTATGGATAACAATAAGCAACTAGTACTCATATTTTCTTGTGTTAATACATAATACAATATAAAAAAATAATCTATTCAAAATTTAAATCATATAAGTATTTTAACAATAGAATTTGGTAACTACAATGGCGTATAAAACTTAAAAAAATATTACTTTATTAACAAACAACCAATTAAAAATAAATAAAGAAAGAAATAATATTAAGTAGTATACTCTTAGGCATAACATAAAACGCTAAATAAAAGCACCACAGAAAAAATGTAATAGTCTATAGGTAGTTTATACTTTTCTAGTACCCATCAGTTACAAAACCAAAACAAAGATTACAAAAATATTATAGTTATAATAAGAGTTATAACCTATACCATAATCTAGTTGTAACAAATAACAATATTTCAAATTAAAGATAAGACTATTAACTAACTATTGCTCAGGAATCATTAGGCTGGAAGATGAAAATCTAAAAGGGAGAAAATCTTTTTTACACAAATCATCTGATACTTCAGATTCGTCTTCAGAATCAAATTCATCCAAACGTTCGGATCGATCCAAGAAATCTGCAAATAAATACAAATTAAAAATACTAATGAATAACAAAATAATTTGCAATTATAAATTGTTTACCATTTTGATCATTTCTAAATACTTCGGGTCCATATATATGTCGCCACGACATTGAAAATATAAAAAATACAAAAAGGAGATTTGATCCAATTCCTAGACAAGCAGACACTATCGGCCAATGAAACATAAGGTAACGTAAACCGCCCAAGTTTGCAACGATGTTTAACTTGGCAGAGTAAATTTGAATATCATGATTTAACATCTCAAAGTAAATGTCTGTAACTGGATGTAACTAATAGATAAAATTTATAATACATAATGAAATATTAATGCAAAATTATGTCCAACAATATGTAGGTGTATAAGTACTTGATCTTCTTCAAAATCTGTATACATTTCTAACTGGATCAATTGTTTTTCTGCTGATAATCCGGTCAGGTAAAATGGTACCATGAATAATGTATGAATAACACGATAAAATTGACTCTTGTACTTTAATCTACTGGATCGACAGGAAGACGATACTAGATAGCCATATTTGTCACTCAAACGAACACAAAGCATAAACATTCCTAAAATAAAATTAAGCCAAAATTTTATAATTTTATATTGACAAAGAATAGAAAGTTATGAAAGAGTATTTATAAAACTGATGTTACGTTCTTATAGTTAACTCACCTATATCTTCATTAACTGGTGATTCTGGTAGCTCAACATAAACAGTGATTTTGTATTTTTGACCAATCATTAACAGTTGATGGTTTTTGGTTAACTGAACATGTGCTGATGGATAATCACATAATCCTTTATTGCTGTAACAGGATCTGTAATCAAAATGTTTCAAAACTTATTTCAAATCTAAATCTTATAGAAATGTAAACACATTTTAAATTATTGTACCTACATGCAGAGGCGTAGCCAGGATATTTTTATGGGGAGGGCTAAACACTTTTAACAAGTGTTATTAAAAATAAAAAATAAAAATAAATAAATTAACACTTTTAATAATAGGTACTTTTTTTAACTCAAATATTCTATTTAACAACTAATAACAAGAAATATATTAGTACACATTTTAAGACAATTTCCATATTTGAATTTAAATATTTCAAAACAATACAACAAATAGAGCCAATGGGGGAGGCTATAGCCCCTTTAGCCCCCCCCCTTGGCTAAGCCACTGCAGTCACTTGTAAATAATTTAAAAATACAATACCTATTATACATGTTTTATTTAGAATTTTGTATGAACTACTTCAAAAATTTCAAATATTACAAACGTACCTATGAAATTCTACAAATTGTGTTTGATATTCAACAGAAGTGATTTTCTATCATGTTCTTAGACAAAGCTGTTAATTTTAGAGGTTTTATTTTTGATAACTCATATGAAAAATTTACATTTAAAAAAAAAGTATTAAGCAAAAAAAAAAATATATGGAGTAGGTACCTACAGGAATTTATACACATAAAAGTTGTTATAATAAAATTATATAAATAATAATGAAATATTTTTGAATATAACAACCACCTGTTGGAAACATTCTTTGATTGATACTTTGTTTTTAAAAAATTAATTTTTACTAATATTAGGTACATGTAATGTGACATTGAACTAATCCATTTATATTGCACATGGTAGAATTTATAGTTCAAGAATAAAAATTAAAAAAATCATTATATTTTGTTTTTAATTAATTTGTCAACTATCATAAGTAAAAATTACGGAATAATAATTATCATTAAAAGTTCATAATGACTCTTGACTCTCGTGAATATTAAATTAATATAACTTTATTTCGTTCAGATACCCAGGTATTTTATAATTTAAACTAATCGGTTGTTTATGTTGAAAACATAACTTATTGGACGATATTAATACAATTATTCGGGTAGCCTTTATTTGTATACAGACCACAATTTTATATAATAACGATGAGTTTATATACTAACAACGAACTCAAGAAAGATTTGATAATTTAGGTTTACCATCGATAGAAAATGATCTTACATCTTCTTTAAACTTTGATGACATAATAAATTACTACTTTAAAAAAAAGTAAGAAAAGTAATATTATAAAATAGCTTATTTCTATTATAAGTATAATAATGTAGTTTTTACAGTTAATAAAAAAAAAAAAAGATGAATTTTGTATATTATATGTTCAATAGTCTGTAGAGATAAAAAAAAGTATAACAAAACTGTGTTTGTTAAAATATATAAGTAAATTATAATTATATAAATGCCTAAATCAGGCTCTGGTCAGAAGTACCTATTTACAGCTACCTATTTAAAAAATAAATAAAAAATAAAATCGCACAATAAGAACGAACAAGACATTTATGAATTCGATACTCACTTGAATTGCATATGAACCGGACGGCTGAACATAAGAGACGGCATGTATGCATAATAGAAAGCTATATACAAAAATATAGACACCCAGACGATGGTAACAATAATCATTGAGAATAATCCACCCTTGTAAGTCGTATCCAGCAAACAGTTAACAACGTCTGAGGCCATATCGACGGTTTTATCGACCTTCTCGTCGACGATTCTCTTTAATCCAAGCATTTTCATCATTTTCGACACGTTCGTGGTAATCTATCGCAATAGCTTTCGGTTATGACTTATGATGGCAGTACCTAAAATACGAGCAACAAGTAGTTGTACGCGGGCTGAGCGCGCGTTCACACCGCGCGCGCTACAATAACGGTATAGCAGTTTATCGTTATTTATTATAACTGTGGGGTCTACATAATTTATAACGGCTGGGTAACGTTAAAAGATTTCGGGTAATTAATCACGGAGATCGACGATAAACAATATTATTACAACTAAAATATTATTATGAAAAATTGACAGGTTTAAAATAAAATAAAATTGATAACGGTTCGGCGGGGCCGCAGCGTCGGAGATAACGACTGCCGCGCTGGTGTGTGCGAGTTAACGCGCGATAGAAGGCGCGACAGAGGTTAAACGGTAGGTACAGATCGACTCGGATAACAGAAATTCAGTAAAATACAACAGCAGCTAATGAATATTTTTATATTCCACATAAAATAGGAAGTCCGCACTTTGCACTGTATAACAATAATCATTTACGATAAGAAACGTATAAGACCATCGCCCGTTGCAGGTAATAATTAAGTATAATTAATTACATACCTACCTAATACGATATTATAATATTATGACCGTATTATGAAAAATCTCCCAATAACGCGTCCTGCTATTATGATACAAAATATTATTAGGTGCTTAGCAGTCGGTACCGAGTGTTTGAATAATTGGGAAACGTTCGAAAGTTTAGTAGACAAACACAAATAGTATACTATAGAAATACCTGTAATACCTGTTAATAATATATATATATTTTACATAAGGAATAAATTATAATATTTGTTCACTTTATTAGGTAAACTAATAGTCTTTCAAAATTATATAATATTATATAATACATTATATTGTGATAAGTGTATATTATTATTATCATTACATCAATTATTATATTATTATTTTAATTCTCGAAAATGTATACAAACTACAAAGTGTTAATATATTATATATTGAGCCGTGAACAAGTACTGTATTGCAATTAATTTAATGAGAAGTTAAAATGTATACTTGAAAACATTATTATGCATAGTTAGGTAGGTAACTGATAAGTATGAAAAAATTAAAGGCATGGCGATAAATCATCTGAAAACCGAAAGCGTAAGTTATAATCAAATAATGAAACTGTAAAATATGTATTTATAGCTAATGATTTAAATTTTATTTGAAATTTCGTGAGATATTATTATTATTATTATTATTATTAGACAGCTATTTTAGGATATCGGAGTCATGGATTGAAATTTACAATTTAAAAATTATATCTACGTAAAAGTTGTTATTAAAGAAGGAATAAACCATTATGTACCTATGTAATATGTAAGTAGGTAAGGTAACTAAGAAATATGCGACAATGAGCGCCGAGAAAATTGAGAGCTGCGACAATTGGGCAAAAACATAAAAGGCGTTAGGGAAATATTTCATAATTTCCTACTAGGTATATTTTAGATACTGAGCAAAACAATAAAAAATGTACCTATGTATTTCATGATTATATGTATTTATTTTCTGTCTACCATCACTTTTCGGGACTGAAAAAAGGTTTTAATTTTCCACCTTGGGAGTGGTTTACTGAATTTGGATAGAGTATTACATCTATAGTTGGTACCTCAAGGAGACAAAAAAAAAAAAAATTCAATACAATTCCAATAATTTTTAATATAATCGGAGAAAGCAAATTAAGCTAAGCAGGAATTTCGATGAAAAACCAGTATTTGATAAAATAAAAGTGATGTAATTTATGCATGTAACTAAAAATTAAATATTCGTATATACTTGAAATGTTCACATCAATGTTTATAATTTAAATCAGCAGTATATAAATACATAATAAATGTTAAAATGCATAATATAATATATATATATATATATATATATATATGCATAATATTATTTTTTTTTTATAAATGTCAACAATACATTTTCGCCCCGTTAAAATATTTGAAAATGTATAAAAAGTTCCTTATATGTTATCCATTTGTTAATTACAAATTATTGAAAGTATCTACATAGTCACAATATTTTTTTATAAATGTACAAATATAGAATTTTTACGAAATGCATTCATAAAATCATGGTACAACATTTTATTTATTTATACCTAAGATTTAAAAAAAGATTATAAGATTAGTTGTTCTACCTTCAATTAAATAAAATATTAACAGAAAGTCATACTTACTTTTTATTAGTATTTAAAATTTTGCAACATTGGATTTTCACTATTAAAATGACTAGGTAAATATTTTTCTTAAAAGATTTTTGATATATTGTTGTAATTCAAAAACAAATAGTTATAAATATTTGAAATTTTCACCTCGTGTTTTTGTGATAATTTACTATGTGTCTATGTATAATAGAATTTTCAATAAATTGATTCTTTTATAGTTATTTATAATTATTTAAAACGTATATACATTTTCAATTTGTTTAGTTTTTCAATTAAAATAAGTTAAGTTAATACAACTCGTTAATGTCCAACCTTTCATATTACACAACAATTAAGAGTAAATTATTAACAGAAAAATAACGTAAATGGTAAAGGAAGGCCATGCAATGATATTCAATGATAAAACTCTCAACTATACGAACAAAAGTTATTCATTATTAAGATTAATACAATACCATTGCACTACCGTCACTTTTATGTCAAACTGGTTTATCTGGTAATATTGTATTCTTAAAAGTTTTAAATTTATGTGTTCAAGTGAGATTATAGTTGTTGTGGAAATTTATATTAAGTTGTATTATTAATTTATTTATATACATTATTTTGATATTTATTGAAATTGAGATGAAATTCAGAAATAGAGCATTTAAATACAGCACAATTTTTTTTATAAGCGTTTATAGTTCAAATTTTTACGAAATCTGTCGAAAACGCGAATATTTGCAAGTAATTTTGAAGTTGAAAAATCATAAAAATTTTTGTGTTTATAACTAAGGATTAAAAATACAACACTAAGTTTTCCATAAGTTTTCCTTCAAGTAGCTATAGAGAAAACTCGTAGTATCATTATTGGAAAAATTTTAAGTGCGTTTAAATTTTAAATTTTTAGGAAATAGCGTAACGTAACGATTTATCCTCAAACGATTTTAAATATTTGTTATTATTCAAAAAGTATAAGATGTAGATACTTGAAAATTTCACCAGTTATTTAGATTGACATTTTCTTTACATGATTTACTTTTCAAATTATTTTGACTTTTTTTGAGCTATTTATAGACAACTGAAATTTTCAATTTTTCTGAAAAATTTTTTTTGAAGTGTCGATAAAATTTTTTTGGCCCAATCAAAATACTTGAAAATTTAATACAAAGTTCCTCATAAGATATTATTATAGTGATTACAAAATTATAAAAATATATAGGCACAATTTTTTTTTTTTTTGGCACTTACAGTTCAAATATTGACGAAAATTCGTTAAAAACATGAATTTTTGCAAATTATTTTGTAGGTGTAATTCATAAAATATTTTGTATATGTAGCTAAGGGTTAAAAATTCAATACGAGATTTTCCATAAGTTTAGCTTATATAATAATTATAAAACAATTTAAATTCTGTTATATTCAGGCCATTAAAACATAAACCACCTTTTTCACCAACCATTCAAAATTATATTCTAGGCTGACAAATCATCTCCGTTCAGAATCGTTTTTCGTACCTATAGAATGATACCTATCATTGGATTCAAATTTAACACTCCTATAATATATAATAATTATCCATACGGCACCTAATGTACAGCAGAGCGGTACCCACTTACCCACTTTTTATTTATATATTGCATAAAATAAATTATGAACAAAACAAAATATACTTTAAATCCATACTGTTTATGTATTTGAAAAAATGAACTTATCGTAAGTAAGTAGTCGTGTATATAAAATGAATTATTAGGTTAGAAACTGTATATCATAGAAAAAAATTAAATTCGTTAAATTAGAGTTTACTTAAAAAAAAAAAGTAATTTGTTTTGTAAAACATCTTAACCTTAACTTTGTAACTCATTAATATTTAATGCTTAATCTCGCTAAAATGCACTGTACCATATTATTATTCCATCATGTTTCATCATTCTCGTATGTAATAATACGTATGATCAAGTACGTTTTGTTGTTCACAGCTGATCGGCCGTAGACTATGAGGCCGATTGAGGCGTAACCTCAAAACGCCGTATTAGTTTAATATCCATGTGTTCGATGGGTGGTAGTCCTTTGGAAATATTAAGGAGTTGTCCTAGTGTTCTTTAAAATGTAAAATAGTTATTCCTTATAAACTGATGTTTGGTTGATTGTAATGTACGTCAAGTTGCAGATTTAGGTATTTATTAAGGAGTCATATAAGTGATTCATTGCAATAATAAATACATAAATATCATATTATTTTATTAGTACTAAAATGTTGTCTAGAGTTTTCAAGTATTCTTATAATTATTAAAAGGTGAATTTAATGTGCTCAAAAACCTAAATAAGTATGCCCCATAAAATATCAAGCCTAACAATGTAAGCACTGTAGGAATAAGATAAAAAGAAACAGAAATATTTCTCTTGTCACAACACAATGCGTGTTGATATACATCGGTACAATAAGAAGTATTGTTCCTTATATTACCCTCTAGAGTCTAGGATATCAGTTGGGAAAAAAAAACCAGTTAATTAGGTTTATAGTAGAGGTCTCTATTTAACTACACGTGGACGTGAGTGTGAAATTTTTCATTAATACACACTTGGAATTTTATTTTCAATGCATTTAGTAAATTCCAATGGTTTTTAGTTTCTACATAGCCGTGATTGGTATAATTACTTATTTATTTTGAACCCGAACCATGTCCTTTATCCGTCTTGTCTTTTTACGAAAATACTGCTTATGAAAAATTTATTTTTAGAATAGTATAGAATAGTATTAGGTACATGTATTTTTATTTTTATCAAATAAAATCAAAAATTTACATTAATATACAGTTAAATATTGTATTATTATAATTTAATATATGTAATAAATGACATTTTTTAAATACGAGCAAACAAAAAAAAAAAAACACGTGATTATATGAATGTTTGGAATAAACGAAACGTAACTGCAAGGCATAGTACTATTTAATAAGTATGAAATATGTTGAGTACATGTTATATGTAAACATAATAAAATAATATTATAATAAATATAATATTACTAAAAAATACTGTTATCGATTAATTCATGTAGCTAAATCTGGAATTTATAACTGTAGCCAGGTGAAACAAGAAAAAAATGTTTTATCCGCCTGTTAGTAAAAAAATTATGTAGGAACATAGGTGTATTTCAAAAACTGTGTCAATAAATATTTTAGATTTTTTGGTTATATTATGATCTACCTACTTATTAGAAAACTTGTTTTAAATTATCAACTCTTAGCTATAAAAATTACATGTTTTATAAGTATTTAATTACAGAATGATAATTTTTATGTTTTTTATGAATTTTATCAAAAATGTAATTTAAAACGTGTAAAAAAACATTCTGAATACCTATGTAGTATATATTTATGATATTTTTTATTAAATTTTTTTTATAAATGAACAGCGTATGAATGGACTCTTTTATTATCAAGGCTTTTGACTGAAAAAATATATATTTTTTTTTTTGAAAATTACAGAAAATCATAGAAATCGTTAATTTAATATAATAATAATAGGTACAATAGGTACATATGGCTCAAAAAGCGTCAAAATATTTTTTTAAAAAAAATCGTCGGAATTGTTGGTAAGGTCCATAAAATTTCTATTGTATTTTTAAGTTCTATTGCCATTAGCTTAAATGATTTCGTATATACATTCCACAAGTGTGGAGAAAATATTAGGCTCCTAGACTTTTCACTAACATAATTTTCACTCGCAACATCACTCGTGGTTTCCCATCAATCGCCGGTAAAATAAAATTAAAAATAATTGTTCATACTTTATTCTTTTTTTTTTTTATAAACATTTGGGAAACCTTGACTATTGTGGATTGTTCCAGTATTCCGTGTTTATAAACACCGTACCGGTTTTCTGTTTACTGGATGGTTGTTATAAGGGTGTAAATATGGGGTGACCGACGGTGCACTCGAATCCCTTGGCAATATATAGCAGGTGTAGAAATATGTGTTTGAACCTGATGAAATAAACTGAACTGAAAATATAATTATATTTTATTGTGTTATTGAATTGTTTGATAATTTATTGATGTAGAACAAAATTGAAAATTTCAAGCAATATGTCAGTTTCTGGACGTCGCTTAGCTTTAGTATAATTAATAATTTTTCAAAATAAGAATGACTATGTAAAAGCTAAGAATAACAAATGGACATTTTATTTCTCATTTAATAATATTAATGAGTTATTGTTATGTTTATTGTTTATACTTTGCACTAAGGGGGCTTCAAGACTTTGTTGCGGCGGGCTAAATCACACTTTTCATAAAACTTTATAACAAAAAATATAATATATTAATGTTATTAGCGGAAAGGGAACTAGAGCAGCGCTTGTTTGCACCTGATGACATCTAATGATATTACGTCAATGCTGCTGTACATTAAGTATTGAATGGGTCACTGCAGTTATGGATATGTTAAATTTGAATTAAGTTATTTATCATTGTCTGAGAAAAACAATTTTGAGAAAAGACATGCTGTTGGATCGTATTACTAAGTATAATCTAAGATATGTTTTTTGATATTCCTATTAAAGTAATTTATTTTAGTATTAGTATTGCGGTGAATTGATTTAGTGCTTATTGAAAACATTGAATTAATTATGTTATTAATATTTGACATTTAGTCATTATAACAATATGGTATATATATTTCTAACATATAATATTAATATATATTAAATGTTGAGTCTTTGTTTAAGTATGAAAATTTTAACTTCAAGTATCTACCAGAAACAATTATGTTTAGGTACCTATGTATTCTTTTTTTTTTTATAAAATATCGTGGTAGTCACCGATTTTGGTTAGAAAATATAAAGATAAAATATCATATATATTCATTTAATATTATTAAATAATATGTAAAACTAATTATCAATTAAATACACGTTCTTATGCCATTCAACTGAAAAAAAATGTTTCATCACATTTAATTTTTGCGATAAATAATTTCTATTATATAATATATCTATAGATTGTAAATATTTAATAAAAAACAATATATATATAAATATATACCTATATATTTACTATATATTATGCACTTAAGTTTCATATAGGTAAAAATATAATGTAAATTATGTTGACACTACTCTACTAAAAAAATATTAGGTAGATTAAATTTTGGTAGTCACGGCTTATCGTTAAATAATAACGAATTAATGATATTTTTAAAAGAAGTAATTTATGATTGTATTGATATTTGTTGTGTATCAAATCTCACATTTTTTATTATTTGTATTTTAGTGATGAATAACAAAACAATTTCTCAAAATATTTTCATCTAAATTCTGTTTATCGAAACGACAATCGTCTTTGAAAACAAGTATGTAACAGGTATTGTAATTCGTTATAATCTGTAACGGTGTTTCCGAATTGCGGACAAAGTGACAAAAACTATGTGAGTTGCGGACGAAATCTAAAATGGTAACATACGAATTGCGGTCACAAATATAAGATATTAATTACGGAAAAACGTCCAATTATAATTAAAATAAATGTTGCAGTACCTACCTATTCAAGTGTTGAAATCAGTAGAACAGCTTTTATACAGGCTGTTTTAAAAAATAAATGTTTGCCTCAAAATTAAAACTTAATAATATAATATAATAATTTAAAATAATTTAACAACATTTTAAAAATAACGATTGCTCTTTTGCAAAACACTCATATTTTTAATCCCATCTACCAATTTTTTGGTTACTTTTACTAAGTCCTGAAAAGTGGTGAAGGGAAATATTTGAGTCCGCAACTCAAGTAGTTTTTATTAAAAAAAGCTCTGTACGCAATTAGTGTGATGACAACGAAACTCGTGTACGCAATTGTTATGTTATAATATTGACTTAAATAGTTCGTCCGCAACTAGTGTGTGTCCATCTGTAAGTGTTATCAGGCAGGTATAAAAGATTTATTTTACCATCGCGCCCATCGCGGGCACTGACGGTTTGAATACCATAAACGAGGGTGTAACCTTTGTTACATATACAAGGCCGTACATAGAATACGGGTGGTCCACTTTTCAACCAAAATCAACCTTACGTTCACCACCTTACAATAATATATTATATTTCTCTTTTCCGACACAACGAATTTGAGTTTTTATATTTTAGTAACCCCTTATTACAGAAACACGTAAATTTATTGACAATTAACAATGACTTTTAAAATAAAAAAATAATTAGATAATCGATTATTAATTAAATATATTATTAAAAAAAAAAGAAAACATTAAATAAATACTGATTTATTGTAATACATGGGATATTGTGAAATATTTTTAAGTAAACACCATTCAAGTAACACGTATTTGCATACATAGAATATTTTATAATGTTATTACAAAATTAAAGTCAAAATTACCTCTGTAAGATATTATATATATATATATATAAAAGCAAGTCAAAAATTAATCATTTAACATTTTATTTTATTAAAAAACTTATTAATTTGTATAGCTTTAGTAATAAAAGTAGCTTTACGCTACGAATTTTACAAATGTATATCGACATATTTCTTGTTTTTTATATTAATCAATTAAATACTGATTTTTTTTGTCAAGATGTTTTAGATTCATCGATGCTTCTTAATTTGCAATAAACGTAAGTTTGTACTTCTCCGTTTAAAACATTATTTAACCATTTTAAAATACCTATCGCCTAAAATACAATATTTTAACTCTTACACTCTTACACTAGGGTGTTACTAAAATATAAAAACTGAAAATTGCGATGGCGAAAAAATCTGGGCGTTACCGTTTTTCACTAAATTTGACCTTTATGTTTATTATAATACTACTCTAATGTGCATTATATGAAAACGTCAGGTAATATTGATAGTCACACTTATTAAAAAAACTATTCCATTTTAAATAGGTACACAAAATAATATTAAATACACCTGAAACAAATGGTGGTATTATAAAATATAGTCTTTAGATTGTAATCAAAATAAATGCATAACATTAATTATTCTGGGACGAAAAAACAAACATTACCAATGATTTGATAATATATTACTTGTTATTAAAATGCATAGAAACTAAACGATTGATTTGAAAACTTCGATTCGAGTGTAACATATGGCACGGCTACACGGAAAGGTCGCAGGCGCTGGTGTCGTGTCACATATAATATAATATTATATAGATCAAAATATATATTTCATTTGACTTTAAGACCATTTTTAACGAGAAACATTGTAATTAATATTCCAATGGTTATATCTACAAATCGAATATCGACATTATTATCGGTCCAATTGTTTCTATCTATAATATTACGTACAAGTCTTAAAGTAACCAAGTGTTTTGATTTTTAAACTATCGATTCCTAAACTGAATGAATACTATTAGTCTTGCTATTATAATAATAATACATAACAAGAAATGTTTACATCGTAAAATTGAATTTGGATGTCTTATTCAATAAATTCGAATGTTGAAAAATGTTGAGCGTATAAAAAAAAATGTATTTCAACAAAACAAATTGTAGATACCAAACTAGATGAAAATAATTGTACAGTACATGGGGGTATCTCAAGTATTGAAAAAATAAATAAATAAAATAGTAGTTGAACTTAGTCCGACTAAACATCCTCGGCAATTCAAACACTATATTTTCGTTTTAGTTTTTAAATATTCATCCTCTTCCTGTTTGATTCCCACTCACAACATCGAATGAGCGAACAAAATAGTGTGGTACCATCGGGGGGAGTGAAAGGGGACCTAATACTAAGAAATTAAACCGCTATTTCACCTATTTAACCGGGTTCACTCGCGAACGCGAGCCTACCATGTTATTAGTATATAGGTAGTATGTGATTTCATTTGTCGAGCGCACGCGTGACTTCCGACAAAACCGATTTTTACAGAATATGCGATTTATACTATATGTAGTACGATACGTAATTTTTTGTTTTTGGGATAAACAAATAAATCCCCTTTGCTGATCATCGCCACCATCGCTGACCGCACTGCAAGTTCGAAGCCGTTCTCGTCGTCGTTTCTCGCGCCTCCGTCACACGCATCATCCGAAGAACTTATTATTATAACCATCTACAAACGCACAACAATATATAAAACTATACAGCGCGAAGTCTCTTATTCGTCGTCGTCGAGCCATTTTCGTCTGTGCACCGTCTCCTCCTCTGCGGAATTCGTTTTGCGTTCCCTCGACAGTCGACGTATCCTTCACGTTTCACATCTTACTATACTTTATTTTCGTTATACATTTCCGTATCCATATTTGCATCGCTTACGATCGTTATACCCTCGTATTCAACCGGTCGAGGTTTCTCCGTGATGTCTCTCGCTCACCCGTCGTCGCCTGAGGGGAGGCGACTTCGGGGCGAGAGCGAGTAACCGCCTCAACCACAGGAGGGCGTGTGAACGCGCATGCGCGCGAGAGCACTTATCGCCGTCGTCCACACACCACCGCCGGCCAACGGATTGCAAACGCAGAATGGCTATCATGGACACCGCTACCTGCGAAGTGGACGGCGTTGGCACCGTCGTCGTCGCTTTGTCGGCACTGCTGTTTGTCTTGCTTTTCGTGCTGGCGGCCGTGTTGGGGTGTCGTAGGCCGACTACCGGGCTAGTCGGTCCGACCGCGTATCCGATTATCGGGACGCTGCATGCCATGGACGGTCACCGGGACAACCCTTTCCGACGATTCACCGAGCTGGCTCGCCTGTACGGGCCCGTCTACGCCATGACCATGGGATCGATACCGTGTGTGATCGTCAACGATTATCCGTCCATCAAGGAAGTGCTCATCACCAATGGTTCCAAGTTCGGTGGCCGTCCCAACTTTTCCCGTTACAACGTGCTGTTCGCCGGCGATCGAAACAACTGTGAGTATATTGTATAATTATTGTTTTAAATTGAAATCAACACTATATTAAATAATAATCGGGAAGGAGGTAAAATAATAGTATGAAAAATGAAAGATGAAGGAGTAATAAAATAAATAAATAAATAAATAATAAATTTATTTTATTATTTTATTAATAAAATAAATTTAACGAGTAAAAAAATACCAAAATTAAAATCAAAGATAAAAATAAAAAACGATGATATGCGGTGGGTAGGTACCTATCTAATTTATTTTATTTCTAATTTCACAAAATTAGAAATAAATTAGACATAATATCAATACCATGTCATTTTTTGTTTTTACTATTTATTTTTATACTTTTTATTCTGTTTACAATTGTATGTAAATTAACCAATTGTTATTTTTGTGTTGTTTAAATTATTTATTAATTTTTAGATTATTCATGTTATTTGTCATAACTTTTTTTTTTATTATTATATATTTTATAAACGAGTAGATGCCCATTAATACTTACCAAATAAATGATAGTTTATAATATATATTATATATAGACGACAGTGCATCTCTTTAATAATATTATGTAATAAAAATTAATTTGTTAACATAGGAATTTTTTTCGTACAAAATCAATACGGTTTCGTAGGTATAATAATTTTTTTATATTTACAGGTGTTACGGGCCACTCGTAGTTTATCTTCGGGTAAGGAGGGGGCGGAGTAGAGGACGTTTAAATCCGATTACCTGTGTCTAACCCCGTTAGGTATTCATTATAATAATATAAATATACCCAATATAGGTACGCGTACCTATTTAATTGTCAATAAAATTACCAACTTAAAGACAAAATAAGTAATTACTATCGTGCTATTTTTAATACAAGAAATTGTATACTAATTAGAAGGTTCAGTCGAACTCAAACAAAGTTCACTTTAACCTAAAGTTAATTAATTGAATATCATTTTATAAGTTTATTAGACTTTGCTTCTTGAATATTTTGTTTTTAGTATTATACTCCAATTCGTTGATTTTAAATACAAAACATTATAATTTAACATAAACTTCAACCACTTGGTTTTGCTTTTGATGATTTACTTAATAAATCGTTAATATTCGATAATATTTTACAATAATATTATATTTAAATTTATAAATTTAACAGATTAACAATATGTATTTTTAGTAGAGTAGAAAGTAGCATAATATTTTATAGTAGTTGTGTTTATATTTCTATTTCTATTTTATACTAAACTTAATTCTAAATCGTTATTCCATTGTCATTGAATATTCTCGAGGGTGAGGCTTCATTCCTTCGGAGATTATTGCTACTGTTATAGGTACCGTTTTTTTTAGTAATATTAACAAATTAGTAATTCAATAAAAGATGAGGTTAAACATTGAACTTAGTTTTTAGTTTAAATTAAAATAAAATGTACTAGTATTTTTATTTTGGATGATCTAATTAGTGTTTGATCATTATATATATTTTTTGTCTTTTTTAGCGTTGGCGCTGTGTGATTGGTCATGGCTACAAGAGACTAGACGGAAAATTGCACGAATATACTGTTCACCTAAAGTATGCTCATCTAACTATGAACTGCTGGATTCTATAGCGTCTGATGAGTTGGAAGTGTTCTTAGAATCGTTAGCTGCTGTCACCGTCCACGATTCCGAGTGTGAGGTGCAAGTGAAGCAGCCTTTGCTGATGGCCTGCGCAAACATGTTCACACGGTTTATGTGCTCGGCACAATTTGATTACGGTGACCATGAATTCCAAACCATGGTCCGAACGTTTGACGAGATATTTTGGGATATCAACCAGGGTTACGCGATGGACTTTCTACCGTGGCTAAGGCCTTTTTACATAGGCCACATGCGAAAGCTTTCTATGTGGTCGACATACATTAGACGTTTTATGATGAATAAAATCGTATCAAAGAGGAGTAGCTACACAAAGGCTATGTCAGCTGAAATAGATAACGGTTACAAAAGTCGTGATGACGACGAGGAAGAACCAACAGATTTTACGGATGCTCTGCTCATAAACTTGCGCAAGGAGCCCAGGCTCAAGATGCACCACGTATTGTTTGAGTTGGAAGACTTCATCGGTGGTCATTCGGCAGTCGGCAACATGGTCATGATTGCCCTTTCTATGGTTGCTACAAGACCACACGTGGCCCAGGCAATTCGGAATGAGGCTCAACAAGTCACTGGTGGTCAACGTTTGGTACGTCTCTATGACAAGCCAGACATGCCATACACCGAGGCCACTCTGTTTGAAACTCTGCGTGTCATTTCATCACCCATTGTACCTCACGTGGCGACCGAAGACACCACTATCAAAGGTGAGGAAAACGATAGTCTAGAAAAAATTGAATGATATTTAACAGATAATTTGAAAATTTGAAAATATACTATATTGTGTCACGGAGGTAACCTAACCTGTCTGTTGAAATCATATGAATGTGTTTGTGTGCTGATGTCCGATGATATCTGACATAAATGGACAGCAAACCAAAATCAGATAAATATAGAGAAAATTGTATGTATAGACTTATATAGTATGATTAGTTAGGATTAATAACAAATAATAAATTAATAATATTACATTCTTTCAATTTCTACTGCTTATGTAGCAATTCTTTGACAAAATATTTTTCGATTTTTATAAAAACAATAGTTAAATTAATAGTTGTATCAGACATAACAATTTTTAACATCCCTCGTTAACAGCGGGAAAAAAATACTTAAAATTAATTCCGATACTGCACGGTTAATTAAATAATATTTACTCATTTTTTAATATTATGATCTTTTAATAATATATATTTATAATATGTCGTTTGCGTTTATATAGGATTCAAAATATCAAAAGGCACGTGCATTATCATTAATAACTATGAAATAAACACCAGTTCGACTTACTGGGAGGACCCGAACGTGTTCGACCCCAATCGTTTCATACATCACAAACCTGGAGGAAAGTCATACATCAGAAAACCAGAATACTTTCTGCCGTTCAGCACCGGAAAAAGAACGTGCATTGGACAGCAACTGGTTTCCGGGTTCGGACTTGTACTGCTTGCCGGCATACTACAAAGGTACGAAGTGAAGGCCACTGCTCGATTAGCGATACCCGAGGCCCGTATGGCTCTCCCACCTGACACGTACCCGTTGATATTCATACCACTCGACGGATCTCGATAGAGTCGGATATCGTATAATGTATGATATATCTCATCACATAGATTAAAACGGCATTCATTATCACTGTATATTGAATTAGTTAGTTTTTGTTCATGTCCAAATACTGTGTTTGATACACAAAACTGTTTGATTTGCAATTTATCCATATACAAGAACTATTTTTATCATGCTAATGTTCGATTCAGTAAGTTCAGTAGGTGGTCTAGCGGTTTACACTATATACCACAAGTACACACACCTCAATTTTGAACCACAGTCTATAAACATATTATTACACAATAATATGTATTTTATAGCGTATATTATGTATGAAGTACGTATAAAATGTACACATTGGCTATGAATTGCTCTAGTGATTATATTATTTATTACTGAATAATTAACAGTAATATTATGCAACAAACATACGTGGACAGAGAATTAACGTGTCCATTAATTAGTTTAATTAGTTAATATCCAGTGTTAAAAATAGGAGTTTCATTTCATATAACTAATACATACGTAACAAACATATCAATGTCACAAAATTAATTTTACTTTTAATAACCTCTTAGGGAAATACAATATTTTTAAATAGAAAATCCGATTCTCTTCTGGTAAAAAAAATCTTCTGACATAATTCTAATTATATATGACAATAATATTATATTATAATAAAAAAAATTATTAAGTGAATGCAAAATTGTAAAAAAAAATTTGTGTGCCTAAATATTTAAATGTCTTATTTATTAAGATAACTACTATTATAGAAGAGAGAATTAAAAATATTTATAGCTAATATCGGTGTTGTCACTTATCGTCATCACAAAATGAATGAAAAAGAAATTAAATGCAATGAATTTGAATAAATTTTTAGATATTATAATTATTTGTAGGTAGGTAAAATAATTATAAGCACTTTAATTTTATAATATAATAAAAACATAAAATCATGTTTCATTATTCCATAAATTGAACTGTAAAAGCAATTTGTTGCTAATCTTATTAATGAAGATCATCGTTGTTTCAAAATTATTGGATTATCATTTACTGACTTACTGTGTAGTACTGTATTAAATTCTAAATCGGATAGGTAGTTTAATTTTCACTACCGTTCCCACCATTATATCCTGCTTGCGTCCCAAAATTTATTTAATTAATTAAGTTTTGTTTGGATTAAAAAATACAAAAACAGGTCATAACATACTTACGTCTCGAAAATTTGTTTATTTGATTCCATAAATTGTGGTTGACAGTAAACATTTTCAAAAACTCACAAGCCTATAGGTATGTAACAGGAAATAAAACTATAAATGAATAAATTGCATTAGGTATTAAGTTCATATATAATTCACAATTGTTCAGACTATATCTCATCATTTTAAAATTCAATAATTTTAAGTATTCTTTATACTACTTTTAAGTAGTATTATTTTTTATTATTTATAGTACCTATTACTATAATTTATAGGTATATTATTATTTTATGATATTATTGACTGTTAATTTATTTCAATTAGAATTCTAAAATAAAACTAATGGATTATGTATTATACCTATTTATTTGTTATGTGTTATAATAAATTGCTTTATAGGTAACCTGAAGTAGTACAAATTATCATATTAACATATTCAATGTTTTCAATAATTAAAATAGTACCAATTATCTAGGGATTTAATTTTTTCTATGTGATGGTACAAAGTATCCTACAACTATTTTTTAAGTTCCCCTTACTAATGATTCATCCAAATTGGATCCCAAGTACAAGTGTTAATTACTGGAAGTATACTAGAGCAGTAATTAACAACGAGGGCGCTCATTAAAGTAATCATTAGTAACGTCATTTAATTACCTAGTATTTATTTACCAACTATTAATGTTCACATTATTGTTGTTATTTTAATTATTTAAATTTAATTATATTTTGTTTATTTTATTGAACTTATATTTTATCGTTGTAACGATTAATAATTATTTGTACTTCTGTGGTGTTATATATTTTAAATTAATAAAATAAGTAATAATTAATAAATAAATATGTTGTTGAAAATTAATAATTTATGCTTAAGCCTAATGATTTTCTTTTTAATATGTTATGTAAACATGTATAATCTATACAAACAGCAGATAATTCATCGCTTATACCTATATTGTGATATATTATATTTATATACCTAAGCCAGGGGTCTCCAAACTTTTTTATTCAAGGGCCACAAAAAAATCATCATCTCTTAGCGGGCCAAAAGTTTTTACATATATATTATGACACATACAATTTTTAATTTTTAAATGTTAGATATCATCTCGTATATTTATTATCCTATGGGGGCCGGGGGTCGGTTAAAATTTGTTTGAGGGCCGTATCCGGCCCGCGGGCCGTAATTTGGAGGCCCCTGACTTACGCAATAGACACGCATTTGACACAGGTAGGTATAATATAGTAGTTTTAACTACTTTTAAGTTTACCTACTTTTATGTGTTGGTTTTCGTTTTCATTTTCCTAATAGGTGATGAATGTATAGGTTGCTTTACACGCAAGAAACTTATAAGTAGTTCTGATTGTATTTCACCCAACAATTCGTAAGCCCATAACGTATTAGTGCCAATTAGGTAGGTACTAATATTTTCGATGTTTTTCAAAAGTGAATCACAAGTAATCGCTATTTATAAGTTGTTCATAAAGTCAGCCAAATTCCACTTATTATTTAAAGTAATTTGTTGAATTAAATCATTTAAATCACACTATAGTGTATTAATTATTTTAGCATGATTTATTGGTAATGTTTACCGATTTAGTAGTGTTGAACACTAAGTTCTATGTCATAAAAAATAAAAATGAGTGCATGTGTATTAAATGATTTAAATGTACGTGTACAATATATTTTATAGTCATAAGTAATGTTGTTTACAATACCTACTGAGTAGTAGGTAGATACCAACGTCTTTGAGGAATTCGATGACAGGTATAATTGTAAACGAGAGCATTTCGAAATGTGTAATTTGGTTACAATACATTTCAGAAACGAATATTATTTGTGTACGATAATAAAAAGGTATGTTTTGTCCAAGTGGCAGGTGCGTTACTATATAAATCCCCTCAGTAAATTTGTTCGTAGGTACTTTTAATTTAAACCCACTTATTGATTACTATGGACTCATCCATATTCTCGGATGAATATCTTTTGTAAGGAAACTGTATATAATGATGGGGGACTGCCCAGGACCGGTGCAGCTGCTTCGTTTCTATTATAATGGCGTTCAATAAGGCCTTACCCACGACTCGTAAAAACTAACACATCCCAGTTAGGACTATAAATGTCGAATTTATAAACGACGATATTACGATATTATTATAATATAAATATTATATTATAATAATATTGTCGTATTATCGGCAGTAATATGACATGAACAATAATGATAATATTATTTTTTTATTTCGTAACTTTTTCTGTTACCTAGTTAATTTAATATTTATGGTGTAAAAATGATATTACCGATAAAAAAATAATAGGTACTTCAATTATTAAGAAAATTTTTATTATTCAATCTGTTGATATTTCAGTTGACAAAAAAATGGACAACTTTATTTGATATTGAAAATATTTCTTCATACGATATAGATACGTAAATTGAATGTGATAAATCATAATACTATGTGGATCGAGATGAATTTTCAATAAAATATATTTCTTTTATCTTAAATACTCGATCATGTTATAATATAAATTTTGTTACATATAACATACATCATGATGGTGTTCAATATTAACGAATTATATTTTTTTCATGAAGTTTATCCGTGTAACATTTTTTTACTAAAATGTTAATGTAAATTATTTTGTAACTAAACACATTATTAATTGTATATGACATATAGAAAATTATATTAATGTAATATTCCATAAAAGAAATCCCTATACATGTCTTACTTATGTGGGTGGCTAAAACCTACCCTCTCGCCCCGTTAGTACTCCACTGACGTTAACTGCGTAAAAAGAAAATGTTAATTAATTATGAGTCGTTGTATAGTTTATAATATCTACAGTTTATTTTTTAAGACGCGTAATAATTGGTAAATTTAAGTATGCTATATACGACTATCGGGGGAAATTATAAAACTACGAAATTTCATTACCAATGATTAAAACTTAAAAATAACAAAACTTGAACTAAACCTTAATAAATGCCTATAAACCTGCGATCCAACACCGGAATGGGTAGGTATCATGAGTCATTAGTCGTGAGCTGCATACTAGAGTGTCCCAATGATAAATAGTAAATACGATAAAGGTCTAACCCTATATAATTGACGTCCGTCAACTCGACGGGATATTTCGATTTTCGGCAGGACAGTTTAAAGTTGGGGTGCCGCGACAACTTCACCACCTCCCCGTTTTAGTGCGTCAGTAAGTCACTGTCAGGACCTAACTCAGACAGCGTCGTTTTGGAGACTAGCCGATCAAACGGGACCGTGGACGGTGGAACAAACCGTCCATCACCCAAGCCACCCGAAGCGTTACGAGTGCGCCACTGTTGCCAGCCGTTGCTGTTAGTACCACACAGGTCAGGACCGTAGGTTAGCGTCTGTCATTCCCTATCGCGTCTTGCCGTCGTATGTAAGTGTCCGACATTGTGGCTTCCATTGCTCCGTTACTCCACAAGCACGTCTAACTGTTAGATTATGTAGTAATTAATTTACTAGGTCTGTCCTCGGCTGACAGTGGCGTGCCCAGGAATTTTCAATGGGGAGGGAGGTATATATGTTATACAATTTTAAGTAAAAATACATTTAAATTAATTATGGCAAACACGAAAACACAAAAATTGCTATATAAGTGTTGTACATTCATGCATATTGAGTATTGTTCTATAATTAAAATTGATTTAAATAGCCATTAATAATACATAACATAATACACTATTGTTTTATTAAAATGACAGCATTAAACTTACCATAAACATAATTAATTATTAATTTCTTAGAGGATTTATAGCCCGTGAACATAACACATGATCACTGATCTATAATCCGTATAGTGAATGTTTATAATAAGCAATCTCCAATGGGTAATAATTTATAAGCAATACCTAATTTATTACTGATAATTAAAAGTAATATTTAATATCTAATAAGTTGAAGTCAACAAAAAAAGTCAATGGGGGGGATATAACCCCTAACCACCCCCTCTTGGGCACACCACTGTCGGCTGATGATCGTTATCGTTTTCACCACCTCATCTATCTTTGCCGTTAAAAGGATTTTCGGGTTATCGGATTGTACAGGTTCTGTTATTATCACCGTATCATTGGAGGTTCAGAAGTGCATATCTGCTATTTGTTCATATCTATCGTGGAAGTCGCTGACAACCTCAATCGATCTCGTCGCCTAACTCTTCGCTTCAGCCTTGGCGTAAACAGCGGTACTGACATACCTCAGTTTGGACAATTTAAAAGCAGCTGGTAAGTAGGTATAAACGATGTCCTCGGTGACTCGCGGACTACGAAAGTAGAAATTCGTTAGCGCGAAGTAATCATTTTTAGGTTTTGTCTATAAGTTTCTTGAGAATATTATTGGTAATTTCAAGTTTTCCAGGAAGTCGCATACCTCATATTTAAATTTGAAGTTACTAATTATTACCTACTCGCAATTTTAATAAATTCACTATCCGTTTAAATAAATTGTAAATATTAGAAATTGCAAAAGATCTAGAAATAAAAAAAAAATCTACACGCAAAATTTAATGAACATTACTTTAAAATCAACGTTGATTTATTTTTTAAGTTTAAAACATTTGTTAAATTATAGATGATACATTTATACAATCCAATACAACTCATCGTTGAAGTCTTCCGGGATCCTTGGAAATTCACTAATCAATCGATTCCGTTGTAATTGAACACACGTGTGAATTGGAACGACTGAAACAGGTCTAAATTCTTGTATGGTACGGTGATCACAATCGAGCTGGTATAATCCGATAGTCGGCTATTCGTTTAAGAGTTGTGTCAAATGACGAGGAGATGAAGACAATAACAAATATCGGCTAACAACCGGTATAATAAAGCAATGATAACATAATCTATACCAGAACACAGTACCTACACACGCGTGCGGAGTAACAGATTGTTGATAAGTTTCAATGTCGGACACGGATATGCGATGGCAAGGCGTGGGAAGAATGCAGAATAAACCCTGGTCCGAAACCATTATCGGAGGCCGACGGACCGGTCCATAACGACTAACACTACACCGATTTTTATGGAATAGTATATAAATTCGACTTACTCTAGTTTTATTATTATACTTTTAATGTGCGCCAATTAAGATTTTTTGTCTAACGATTTTATCCGTGACTAATAGGAAAAGCCAACTCATTGTACGAATCGTACACGAATTCATACGAATATATATCACAATGCTTTGGTTATTGTAGAAATAAACACACTTATAAATTTTTATTTAAATAAAATTAATTAGATGCAACCACAGATATGTAATACATAAAAAAAAATATTTTCAACGATTTTAAATATTTGTTATTTTTCAAAAAGTATAAGTTTTGGATACTTTAAAATTTCACCAGTTATTTAGAATGACATTTTCTTTACATGATTTACATTTCACATTTTTTTGACTTTTTTCGAGCTATTTATAAACAACTGAAATTTTCAATTTTTCTGAAAATTTTTTTTTGAAGTGTCGATGAAATTTTTTTGGCCCAATCAAAATACTTGAAAATTTAAAACAAAGTTCCTCATAAGTTATTATTATAGTGATTTAAAAATTATAAGAATACATAGGCACAATTTTTTTTTATTGACATTTGAAGTTCAAATATTGACAAAAATTCGTCAAAACCATGAATATTTACAAATTATTTTGTAGGTATAATTCATAAAAAATTTTGTAAGTAGTAAAAGTAAAAGTAGCAAAATGTTTGTGTAAGTAGCAAAGAGTTGAAATTTAATAGGTACAAGAGTATTCATAAGTTTAGGTTACAATAATTATAAAAGAACTTAAATTTTGGTGTATTCAGGCCATTAAAACATAAACCACTTTTTCACCAACCACTGAAAATTATATCCTAGGTAGGCTGACAAATCATCTTCGTTCAGAATCGTTTTTCGTATACAACGTCACAATGATAACTATCATTGGATTCAAATTTAACACTCCTATAATATATAATAGTGATCCACACGGTACCTATTGTACAGCAGAGTGGTACCCACTTATCCGCTTTTTTATTATAACTTCACCACCAATATATCATGATATGTTTTCCATTCTATTATTTGTATTTTAATTTTTTATAATTTTCAATTAAAATGACCAAAGCAATTTCTACACACTTTCTACCCATTTAGTATTAGCTTTTATTAATAAGCAATCATTTTTATTATTTATCAGAATGTATTAATAGGCATAGACAATTTAGAATTATTTAAAATATTCTTTTAATATTTTAGTTTATAAGCAATAATTATTTTAGTTTATTATTTATATAACATTAGTTTTTCATAATATTGTGCAATTTATTAGTGTCTCTTTTTTCAACAATACAAAATCTTCACCCATGTGATAAGTATGATTATATGTTTTATACAGTATAGTTAACAAAGATAATTTAAATTCAATAATATTTTTCTGTGGTAGTTTGTATCACAACTACTTACTAGTAAAACAAGTCATTTGGAATCATCAATGAAAATATTAATATGATTGCTTAAAATTTGATGTGCACTGTAAAAATTAAAAAAAAAAACATTGATAAATTACTTGCATCGATCAGATATATTACTACTAGAATAATTAAAGCACAAACATCATCCTCCAATTAAATTTTCCAATTTTATCACAGTTACCATAGTAGTAAAACCATTTTTTATCAAGGAATCTGTAGTTTTTTTTGTAATTCATCTATAGACTTAAATGCTTAACACATCAATCATTTTCAAATACCACTACTTGTATGTATAATATAGTCTATCAACACCATTATCTACAATATAAATTTTTATGTCTAAGCCTAAATTTGGATTTCTATGTAATAAAACTTAAGTATGTCCAAATGCATGAAAATTGCACTAAAATTACTTATTATAAATATAAAAAATCTATTATATGAAATACCCTCAAAATTCAATCAATTAATACAAAATACTCAAACTATGAACAAAATATGTACTTACTTCTAAATCAGCAGTTCTCAACTTTTTTATATTGGCATTCCACCTCTACAATTTAAAAATTTTATACGTACCACCTGACCATTTTGTTTTGGTTATTAATAATGTATACTTGTATAATGTATGTTTATGTTTTTTATAAAAGGACATTTTTTTCGAGTACCACCTATGAGCTTTCCAGGTTGAGAACCACTGATCTAAATATATAAAAATTTTCAAAATTAAATTAGCATTAATTTTCTCATAAAATACATTTATATCCAATCTTAAGAAGAAGTTATACTATATTATAGTAAATTAAATCATTTTATTTTATTTTTTGTGTAAATTAATATATAAATTAATTAATAACAATTTAATTTTGTTTACAGTTATGAAATAATATATTTATACATAGTTATTGTTATTTAATTTGTGTAGTTCGTCATTGGTTTTAGTTTTTAGAGCTTTGTTTATTTTTTAGATTTGGTGATTTAAAATTATGTGTGTAGTACGGAAATTTGTATCTTTAAGTGTTCCTAATGTACAATTTAAATCCCAGATTAAAAAGTTATGATTATTACTATGATATATACATTCCCTAGTTTTATTAGTATATATTTCCAAATCATCTCATTTTTTCATCTTGATTTTCAAACATTTAAATAAAAACATCTGGTAAAATTTCCACTTTTTCTGTGACAATATCACATAATTATTTAATATCATTGAAAAAAGAAAATGGAAATCATTAATAAAAAGAAATAATCAAAAAAATAATCTATAGAAGTAATTTATTTTGTTTTAACAGTGTGTTTCAATTTTTTCTACCAATAACAGATATTTTTTTTATCTCACTTCAATCACTTTGGCATTAAACTTTAAACTACCTTTTCTGAGTATGCTGATAGACTATACATAAGAAGCTTGAGTGTATGCTGCACTTGAAAGTTTAAACCCAACTCAAATCAAAGAACAATACTTGAAGTCATGTCCAAAGATATGCTAATAGTATTTAATAAAACTGAAAGCCAATAGATTGAATTTTGACGGTGTACTTGAATCAGTTAGTTCTTTCTGAAGTTCTTTATAAATTGCTTCATCCAAATTTAACAAAGAAGTAGCTCATCGAGATTAGTTTCAGTTGATTCTAAACAAATATTAACATAAAACTATTAATAATATAAAAAAATATCTATGTTGTACTTTAAATTTAATATGATAATTAAAAGGCACCTAAATTTAAAAATATTATAGGTTGATAAAAAAAATTGTACCTCTACAATTTGTTTAAATTAAAATTTTTTAATTAACATTATTGAGATCAAAATTGTAGTAGCATTACTATTGATGTACATATTAATCTATTATTTATATATTATTAAATGAAAGACATTGATCAATGACTTATAATAATTAATATTATTTAATAAGACAATAATTTAAATACTTAACATTTCAGTACCTATACATTTTAATTGAGAACTACATAAATATAGGTATCAATTGAATAACATTTTCTGAGACCTATGATTTTATATTATGTATTTCCCTGAACATATTTAAATGTAAGTTACTCACAAAATCAGTTGGTACCTTCCTACTTCTTTAGGTAGCAATTGAATCTTTTCATGATTACTTAACATATTAATTGTGAAATGTTGACAACAGAGACGAACGTTACTAAACAGACACATGGGTAAAACAATTAAAATTAAAAATTAAAAACTAATACGAATGTAAGTATACATATATCTAGTGACTTACTTTGGATCAAGTAACAAACACATTCAACATTCAAGTACTAAAGTCTCGACCCAAAAATGTCCAAACGCTTGAAACAACGAAAGAGCAGTTATGTATTGTGTAGTGAATGTGTACCGTAGGTAATGTAGTTGGTAAATGATGGGTATTAATTGTACTTTTGTAAGTTGTTGTGACCTGTTGTATGTGTAATTATTAATGTTTACTGTTTAGCCGCTTAGGTATCAAACTTTTAACTACCTATTTTAACTTTTCTAATTATTTCTTTATCATGGTACATTATCATGATTCGTATCAGTCGTATCAATACGGGTATAACAACACCAACAAATGATAAGGTAATGATAAGTACTTTTAAACGGCGGAATTTATATTAATATTTGATTTAAAATTTCACGTCCAGGCAGAAAATTCGAAATAATCATCATGATATTTGTATAATATTAATAAGCAAACATGAATAATACATACCTAGGTATTATTTAACGAAAAATGTAGTTGGTTGGTGACACGCTTGGTGTTACACACCTATCGCTAAGCTGCTATACTGTACGCAAGAAAACGATTTCTAATTCCTACTGGCAATAAAATCACAGACCACAGCTATCCTCTAAATAGGTACCTACCTACCACGGGCGTAGCGAGGCGTTATGTTGAGCAATTGCCCACCCCTGCTGTATTCAATTTGCGTCTCAAGTTGAATTTAAACAATTTTTTTTTATAATTATTATTGGCATTTTTATAATCTTGTTTTAATTTGCCCCCCCCCACCCCGATTGAAATCCTAGCTATACCCATGGTACCTACTTAAATGTTGACAATTTATTTAGGGTTGATCGAGGCCGTGAACACATAATATTTAAGTACAAATGTACATACAATACATATACATATGGAGTGTTAATGATAGTACTATATTAGATTCATTATTACTTATATATAATATATTGTATTGTTATATGGTTTACAGAATAGGCACTGACAATAGTTTATGTTGCGCTCGGTGAATTTTCTTAGATTATCAACATTCAGTTCGAACGTATGGTAAGTATAATACTATAATATTATATTATTTTCATAGACAGTACATTTGCGTTTAAATCGCTAAGTAGAGACTATACCTAACTGTTGTCAACTATCTACATTTACCTACATTGTCATTTTAAAATTGATTTATATTATAGATAGGTACAAGAAAACTATAACCTACTTTAATCTACCTTATAGGTAAATATATAATTATGCATTTAGAGCTCGAATTCAAATGCCTTATAAGAACTAAACCTAATGAAAAATTCTAAATAAAAAAAGCAGAAAATTCATTGTAATACAACTGAAATACAATGTCATAAATTGTTTTTATTTAATTTTTATTTTTTACAAAAAGTCTGAAAAATTGAATAGATACGTAGACAATGGTTTTAAGCGTTGGCCGATAAAAAATATCATTTTTAAAGCTGAATTATTCATTTTAAGCAATTACGTTTAGGTATGTAAAACTATTTTACCTGTTGAATTGCGAGCAATGCATTGAACAATATAAATTATATAAATGATAAAATCATATATAGAATGATTGACAAATTATATAAGTTGTTGGGACAACATTTTAAATTACTAAAAGAGTTATATCTAAAAATGCATATAATGTATGAATAAATTAAATATGCATTGAAAATTAACAAAATTACCTGAAAATGTTTTTAAATGTGCATAACCGATCAACACAAATTAAAATATCGTAAAAATCGACATACCTGTAAAGTGTATACACAGTACACACACAGATACATCGTACATACATAACTTAAAGTTAAATAATAGGTAAATTCACTATAATATTAAAGCTAACTGCAACTCAAACTTCAAACTTTTGAACGCAAATTTTCTATATAAATAACAATTATAATTCAAATTTGTCAATATAACTATATTGTTGTTGGGAAAAATAATAATTGTAGGTAGGTATATCTACTTTTGTCGACTATTAAAATTCGTAGGTACGCGTGTAATATACCAATTACCAAGTGTCTATAAAAATATACAATAGGTTAGTATAGCCACGTAAATGTCAAGTAAATTTACACAATAGCGTTTGAGTAAAAAAAATATATATATATATAATACATATACTCATATAGGTACATAATTATATATACCTATTGTTAACTGTTGTTTTGATAAATACCAGTTTGCTTCCAAGGTGTTCACAAGCGTTCGCTACGTAAAGGCAGTTATACGTCTTATTAATTGGTCACTTTTATACTGTTTCAGATGGTTTTTCGTACTTATATATAAATTAAACGTATAAGTATGTATATACAACGGCAGATACTATGTTATGTATGTATATATATAAATATATTTTATAACCATAAAAGTACGTCATTCTCTTCGTCACATCATCTCACTTCTCCCACTATACCTGTGATGTTAACACATCGTGACTTATCAGTATTATATATTGCACAACATAAAAATAGTAATATAACGATGTATCGTGCGATTCATGGATAGATATATTAAATAAAATGCTGTATCACAATAACAGTAATTATGATATTGATTCAAGGTCACGTCCAGGGCAGTCGGATCTGTGGTGACGTGGTGTAATATAAATAAATTATTGTCGTATCCGGAAAATCAAAACAGGTCAATGAGATCAAAATGCAACGTTTTCAATTTTTGGTTGCTTTTGCTTGTATATTAGTTCTGCTAGACACAAGTACCTACGTATTTTAGCGTAGAATTTATGCAGCTGGATATTTGAGTGTAAACCTTAGACTTATAAAGATACTGCGGAAATAAGTATCTACTAACGATATAAACGAGTTTAATTTACATCGTTCTGATATACATGTCATAACAATTAACTGGATAAATCGACGTTTTTCATTTAAAATTATCATATTACAGTATTCTTGCATTATAGAAGGTATTATAGGTATTAAATATAGTTGTGTTATAATCAGATATTTTAATTTTAACAAATTAAATCATGAAAATATTATTTAGGTATATTTTTGAAGTTCTTTACATTTCATTATAGCTACAATTAATATATTACATAGCCACATAGGTTTGAAAATTTGATCGGATAAAAAAACGTACGATGTGTAGGTACTAGGTACAAGGTACCTACTTACCTAAAATTAGTTACCTATCATGTTTAATTTTAAAATGTTTTGAGTTGACTATATTATAATGCGTGTTTAAACAATTAACTTGATAGTATTTAGAATATAAATATAATATTATGTAATATTTGATTAAAAAATAAATAAATACAAAACACTAGCCAAAAAAATGCGTGTTTTCAAAAGTAGGCTTTACACTTTTGCTTAAGAAATATATATATACCAGTACAGTACAACAATATGTAACTAACGCCCTATTATATAAGTACTATAATACAGGTTGCATATTATATATCTACATTAGTTGATTTTAATTTGCATAGGTCTAATATACTCTTTTACTAGTATTTGTGTTTTCTGAAATATTATTTTCTACAGGTTCTTAACTGGTTATAGGCTACCTACCTATTTTAAATATTTTAATAACATTTCTAGCAACCAATTTCATTAAGCATCGTGTAAATCGTTCAACTTTATTTCCAAAATCAAAACTTAAGCACTTCACAGTATTATACTATATACATTTTAAATTTTGTGCGTATTTTATTATTTATAACTAGAGCAAGGACTTTCATGCATTCGCATATTTTTTCTGGTTAACTTTTTCGCATACAAAATAAGTACACAATATATTTCACAATGTCTGTGACCATAAGCTAGAAAGTTTTTAGTGTATATTTTTGCATATTTTTACATTTTTGGATTTAAAGGACATATTTTTTGATTATAAAAACATATTTTGAAGGTTTTTCGAAAAGCATGTACGTACTTCGGTGAATATTTTTCATGATCAAGGACACAAATTATTATATTTTACTGTTTCTATATAATTTCTCATAAAGACAATAGAGACTCATTTTATCTTAATTGTGAATCTGTAGATTAGATTACAATAAAGTGATATCAAATTTAGTTAAAACTTATAGAGTCATAGAGAGATAATATAAAATTAGGTATTAAAATAAAATATTTAAAGAAAAAATATAATTTTTAGAACTATAAATTTTAAGTGTATTAATTTTTTTGAGGGCATATTTAACTCATATTTTTAATTTTTTAGTGCATTAAAGTCCTTGCTCGATTTATTACGTACGTCCTAAAGGACCTAAAGTATAATAAGTATGTATTTATGTCTATATTTAAGTATGTATATATATACATTATTATTATTATATACATATTATAAAGTTGTATTTGAATTCATCTAGATGTAAGTAAAAAAAATTTAATTGATTACTTACTTAAAAAATATGCTATACACTATATTAGGGTATAGAGTAGGAGGCGCCTAGTATTTAAACTTATCACACAAAGTTGATCATCCCTTAAAGAGCAGGGAGTTTAAAGTTACAACATAAAAAAAAATTTTTTCTAAAAATTAAGTAGGTACTTAAGTATTAATTATAAGGCCACGGATTAATCGTTTCATCAGAGTGACCCAAAATCCTTATAGTTATACTCCGATGTGTGTTAAATTTGAATTTAAATTTAAAACGATTCTAATTGTAGACAGTGCTTCTATTTCTAAGTACCTATATATTATAATAATATTATATTCATATAAGTAATAAAAATCTAATATTTCATTAAAATTATTATACATTTATACATAATACATGTTATTGTTATTAACATATACCTACAATTTAAGTCTACTTCCATACGGCCATACTAATAAACAAATAATAAAATATAATTATATAAGTCTTATTATTAATAGGTTTATCAAGTTTGTGGTATAAATAACTTTAAGTTATTGGTCTAAACATTTTGAAATTTCAATAAAATAACTATTTTTTTTTTCATATTATATACAATATATTATACGTATTCAATTATACATTGATACATCGTAAATTTGATTTGCTAACATACATAAAAAAAAAAAAATGAAAGTGTCTTCACACTATCTTTTTCTCGCTCTACCTAGAACTTTAAACAAGTACTATTTAGTCTTAACTATAATAATTAATGTTCAGTACTTTAATTTTTTTCAACTTCAACATACATTAGACTCATTAGAGGTTTGTAAATTGTAATCAATTAATAATTAATAAATTAATATTATCCGGTACTATATCTGCGAAATCTCCATTTTTCATTAATCCTACAACTCCTACGGTAGGTTAGGTACCTATATATATATTTATATTAATATACATACTCCTAACTTAAAATAATAAAATAATGAAATGAACGAGATTGTACAGTGCTTTAATAGTTTGCGTAATTTGCTATACTAAAAACGTTGCACGTACATTTAATTTAAAAATACCAAAAAAAAAACACGTAATTCGTTCATTTGAAGGATATTTTTATATAAAAAAAACTAATAATGAAATACTGGTACCTATACATAATAATATACCTATATATGTCGACTATTCGATATGTGTTGTACATCGACTGATTGGATCGACATATATATGGCTGTTCGATCTATATCCGCTTACGATACGAAAATTGAAAAAATTATTGCAATTTTATGTAAAACGCGCGCGACTGGATAACTCTTAAAATTTAATTTCGCGGATATTCTCGATAGGCAACCGTAATAGATTATAATATGATTGGTAATTATTATACGACGATAAATTTAATCCGTCGAACTGATTTTCTTCGGGCACTTCTTCCACTCTCCAATATGAGATTATTCATACGCTGCAGTGTAAATACTTTTTCATTATTAGAAAAGTGAGACCGTATACCTACTATCAACTGGTAGGACACTATCGATGAGTGATGACTACATTAACAGTATTATTCAACAGGTGTATATTATTTATAAATAAGACAGAAGTGGTGCCTGCATTAGGTGTACGTGCTGTTGAGATGCGTTTGAAACGCATTCTTTAAATATTTATAAGGTCATAATAATATCGAATAATTGTGTAAAAACACACGGTTACATAATATTATCGTAAATTTTTGACAAACTAACGAGCACATTATTTTATTTTTGTCTCGACGTCTCACAAAACGACGTATATAATTATGCCACTGCGCATGTACATGTAGTGGCTAGAAATTCATCATCTATATATATACTATATACCTATAATACATAGGTCCTGTACGTCAAGTTCGACTGTTCCACCCCGATCGCGAACGTCATCGCAGCTTATATCCAAGCAGCGCCCAAAGTGGACGGTGACACCGCGTGGTGCGATATAAATGTATAATCGCGGTATATAATATTATACCCATATACCGAGAACCCAGTATTTAAACGTACAGCGGCTGCGGTGCAGTCGTACACGCGCGTCATTACGAACAGGA
Organism: Aphis craccivora; assembly: GCA_009835225.1. Taxonomy (NCBI): domain Eukaryota; kingdom Metazoa; phylum Arthropoda; class Insecta; order Hemiptera; family Aphididae; genus Aphis; species Aphis craccivora. The sequence goes on along the minus strand of VUJU01001266.1, from coordinate 3,164 downwards.
AATAACTGACACGAAACACGCATATTATACGACTCCCATTATCATATAATTATATGGAATATGTGTGTGTTGTTATACGGTGTATAATATAATATAGGTACAAGAGTGTGTACGGTATACCCAGCCGTGTCCATTAATATTTATGGTATATAATGTTACTATCGAAATTATCGCGTATTATATACCTAAAAAAAAAAAAAAAAAAAAAATAGTCAAATCGTGTAGCCGCCGAGCTTATATTATTTAGTATAGCATAATATACGATATTCGCTGTCATAACTACACACACCACTTAAACACACACGAATGTGTTATACCTAGATCATTATATTATACACGTGTCAACGAGAGACCTGTGGAACTCGACACTGCATATTATTATTATTATACGCACTGTATAATATAATATTAATAGTACTACAATTACCTAATAGAGATAATAATTAAATTGGGTACGATCGTTTTCTTCGATTTAAAGAACGAAATATGTGTGTACAGCCTTAGCATCGTCGTACGGGTTTTTTTCTTCTCTATAATGTGTTTCTCATTATTATTTTTTTTTAGTCGTCATTCGACGACCTTCCCTTTCGCTTTCCCTGTATATACGGCACGGCACAATGTGGTTCAACCGTATAGTAGTCAATAATGTATTCATTGTTGTGTCATCACAGTCGGACGGTTAAAATTATTAAAATATATTCTACATTATAACACTAAAATAAAATCGTCACTCGTTCGGTTCCTAAAAAACGGATAATATATATGTATAACATAATATAGGCGTATTGCATCTGCACCGCTAGTATTTTGCACATCAAATGTAGGTAAAACTGTAAGTTTCAAAAGTTACGGGGGCTAAACCCATCTGCTATGATGCGAAACCCATCACTGGACCCGCAGAAAGTGTGTTTTGGACGTTAATAAGTGACGCAGTCTTCTGGTCTGGAGTTTTTATAAAAACCATACGTCATACGTATTATTATAATTATGATTCAGATGATATGCAATTAATGCGGTATACGAGTCATGATATGGTTGTATCGTTTATACGTCTTGCTATTATTATTATTATTATTTATTATTGAGATTGTAGAAATCGTTCCCCCATCAGGTGATATCTGCAAATGAGTATAAAATTAAAACGACTCCTTAAAAAAGAAATCCTGGCTTCGCGCCTGCACTTCGAGACATGATGAGAACGGACGGTATAAAAATTCAAAATATTTTCAAACCATTCGACGACGAGCAGCCCGCGAGTAAAGCGAGCACAACAGTAAATAGACGTTATAGCTCGTGGTCATCGAGGAGGTTATGTCGTGGGGTGGTGGGGAGGGGCGGATAGCCAGAAATACCCCTCCCCGAGACGCGAGATGCGTCATCGAGTCCAGCGTTATTTACTCACTGAATTCTATTTTGCTGTTGTTTCATTCCCTCTCGTCGTTTGCGTCATGCCTCTCTTTCGTTCTGTCGCCGCGGTGACGCGCGGCGCGAAAACGCGCGCGCCCACCCGCGGTCGAGCGAGCAAAACGTTACGCGCACGCCAACAGATACGCGAGACACACGCGCACCGCCGCCTGGACGTACCGCACGTTTTCGATCTCCGACCGATTGACCCGCAAACACGTGCAGCGCGCGATGATTTCACTGGAAAATATACCGCAGGGTAAGTACACTGCACGAGTAGTATTATCATCATTAACAATATTATAATCATAATAATTATGTTATCGTAATTAATATAATTAAGCGCCGTTAACAAAAATATTGTACACCGAACCGTTTTGTTAGTGATTATTATATTATACACTCGTAATGGGTACCCACTACCCAGTTAGTAGATTTTAATACAGCGATCTTTTAATGGTGATTATGATTTATGTTTACATACATTTTATCAATCTATGATTCATTAAAGGATAATAGTATAGTAAATTTAAAAAAAAAATAAATAAAAAAATAATATTTAATGAATATAATATATACTTGCAGTATAATATTATATTGTTTTATATATTAAGGTTTGTTTAAGGTTAATAATAATAAAGCCAAATTAACAAAATACATTTCTAAATTTAATTAAAAAATATTTCACATTTTTACAATACCAATGAATTAATAATGTAAGGTTGTAATTAAAATTAGAAATTAAATGTATGCACATTTCAAAAATGTCTAGAAAGGTCTGAAATTTAATATTTTATGTAAAATACATCGTTTATTAAATTCAAATTTTGTGAGTAATTGCAATATTATTACAAGTATTATAATATGTATATCCGTATAAATCGTATAATGTGCTGTATAATATGATTATATATTAATTATATTACGCGTCCTAATATGTATACAATACCTAAACATTATACGCTATACGGATACATAATAATTTATTACACCTACGATGTATTGAAATCATCAAGTACCCGGTTTTTAATATATATTATTAATTATTATATGAAATACATCAGTCAACTCTTGTTATGACGAATCTCAAAAGGGATAGAAAGAAGTTCGTGACATTGAGTTTTATTAAAAATTGAATTATTTAAAATTCACAATTTAAATACTTAAAAATACTAATATTAATATAAGAGCCCATATTATAAAGTATGAACTACAAAATTTAATAAATAAATCTTTTTTTAAACATTAGTCATTAAAGTTTATTTTTTGTTCCTTATATTATTTTCAATAGTATTTTTCTAACTTTATGATGCAGAAAAAACGCCATCTTCCATATATTTGTTTTAGTCTAAAATTTTAAGAACGTAATTTAATTTACTTTTATTATTTTCCATTTTATTAGGTATAGTGAATGTTCTGAACTACTTTTTTTTGTTTTTACCGCAGTAAAAATGTTATTTGTGTACCTATTCGAAATAAAAACTAAAATTTGTTTTCTCAAGAAAAACGGTTAATTTTATATCGAGTTGTCAAGATCAAAATGCTATTGAGTTTGAGTGCAATGATAGTTTCAAGTGTATTATAATACATAGTTCGAAATTACAAACAATTTGAGATAGTGACGTTTTACCGGACCGTTTTACGGGACCGGATCGGTTCCGGGACATTTGCGGTCGGCACATTTGCGGTCGGCACCTTTTGCGTGCCATTTGCGGTCAATTTATTTCTATCTACCTGACAATAAAATTTGGGTGCTATAT